>CAJHQP010000018.1:0-305000 GCA_905132765.1 Moricandia arvensis | reverse complement strand
TCTATATAAGTTGTAATCCAGACTGAATAATCGATTAAGAAAGTCTACTCTCTCCTTTTCTCTCATACTCTCTCTCACGAATACTCTCAATCGCTCTAATCTCTCTAATTTCTTCTCTAATCTCTCCTATTCTTGAGTATACTCGATCATTTTCTAAACTCTTATAAACTTTTAATTAGTTGTTTGGAGTATGTTCAATGAGTCGTAACCTGGTATGAATGGACTCAATAACCTTTTGTCTTGATGCCTTGGTGAATACATCCGCCAATTGATCCTTACTTCTTATGTAACATGGTAAGATCTCCCCAAGACCAATCATCTGTCTTATTTTGTGGCTGTCCACCTCAATGTGCTTGGTCCTCTCATGGAACACATAGTTTTTTGCAATGTGGATGGCCGCATGGTTATCTCAGTGCATAGTCATTGGTGTGTCTTGCTCAACTCCCAAATTCTTCAATACCCCTTTGATCCATACCAGTTCATTTGTCAGCTTCAACATGGCGCAATACTCTGCCTCAACACTCGAACAAGAGACCACCTTTTGATTCTTGCTTTTCCAAGTTACCAAGTTCCCTCCAATGAAGGTGCAATAGCCTGTGGTGGACTATCTATATGTTATATCCCTTGCCCAATCTGCATCACAATAGCTTACTACCTCAGTACGCTCATTGCAACCCATCCAGACTCCTTGGCCTGGTGATCCATTGAGGTAGCTTAGTATTCTGTCCACCATCATCCAGTGATGTTCCCTTGGCTCTTGCATATGCTGGCTCACCTGGTTCACAGAAAAACAGATATCAGGACGAGTAATGGTTAAATATATTAGCTTACCAACCATCCTCCTGTATAGTTTAGGATCTTCAAAGTGTTGGTTGTTCTCAATGTCCCCCTCACGTGGAACCTGCATCTTTTGGCTGTCTTTCCACAAGGTTTACCTGCATCTTTCAACAAATCAAGTGTATATTCCCTTTGGGACATGAATAAGCCTTCCTTGGATCTACATATATCAATTCCAAGGAAGTATTTCATCTCCCCTAAGTCTTTGATTTCAAACACATATTTCAGATAGTCTTTTGTATCTTGTATACCTTCTTTGTCACTTCCAGTTATGATGGTATCATCAACATATACTAGAAGGACAATGATACCTGAAGATGTGGTGAGTGTGAAGAGCGTGTGATCCAATTCTGACTTCCTGAAGCCTCGCCCATTCAGTGTAGTACTCAATTTGTTATACCAAGCTCTAGGAGACTGCTTCAAACCATAAATAGCCTTCTTCAACCTCAGCACATTTCATGATTTCACAAGACTTTCAAGCCCTGGTGGAGGCTTCATATAGATCTCATCTTCAAGATTTCCTTGTAGGAAGGCATTATTTACATCCATTTGTCATAGGTTCCACTTCAGAATAGTTGCAACAAATAGAATAATCTGGATAATGTGGAGCTTGGCAACTGGAGTAAAAGTTTCTATGTAGTCCTCTCTATAGGTTTGAGTGAAACCTCTAACCACCAGTCTATTTATCTGAGAAATAAAGAAGACCAGTGGAAAATGAGGTTGGTCCGTACATCCTTGCCATACAAGGCAGTCCGTACAACCTTGTCCTCCAAGCAACTAAACCTAGACCTATAGTGACTTGGAAGGCAAGGAAGTATCCAGACTCGACCAACATCTTCTAGAAGCTAATTTGAAGTTCAAAAGAAGAGAGGTTAAAGATCACATGTGAGGTTAAGCTTGGGAGCTGTTTAGGAGAGGTCCCTTTCACGAGCCAGACCTCACTTTGTTTATTATTTTCTCCCTGTCCCAATTTGTCATTAAATACATGTTGTATGCCTCCCATATTCAGCAAGGAAAATAAATCCCTCTCTTAGTCTACTTCTCTCTCTCGTGACAAACAACAAACATCAATCTCTCTCTCTTTTATTTTCGATCAAACTCTCTTCTCTCTAAGTGTTCTTGAGTCTGGTTCTTCATTTTCTAACATGGTGTCAGAAATTCAAGCCCCTGAACACCAATTTTCATCCGCAAATCTAGTTCATTAATCTTCCTCTTTCATTTGTTCGGTTTACTTTCTCTGTTTCACCTCACAAATTCTCTTATCCAGTGGGTAATAGAATCTGTTCTTGGCAATCTTTCTTAAACCTTTGCAAGTGCTCACTCTGTTATGTCCACTTCACTTCTTTTAGTGAAAGTATACCTTGTTTCCCGTTGGTTTTGTCTTCTGTCCAGTCTTGAAAATTCAAATTTCTCTCTTGGAGCATCATTTTATCCCTTCGACAAAAGCAAGTGAAGATGGAGAAACACAAGATAGTGATTATTCCAGTTATTCTGAAGGGTCTTAACTATCTACTCTGGTCAAAATTGTCCAAGACAGCCCTTGCGGGTTGAGCTTTATGGGAGCACATCACTTCCAGTGAGTCACCAAAGCAGATTACCCAAGGAGAAGATGGCAAGGAGGTTGTAGTGATGGATGGCGGAAAATGGGTTCAAGAGGATCTCATGGTGCTGTCCGGCTTGCAAAGCTCTCTTGGGACCCCCATTATGGAGGCATACTCCTATTGTGAGACAGCAAAGGAGTTATGGGATACCTTACAAAAGGTATATGGTAACACTTCAAACCTTAGCAGAGTGTTTGAAGTAAAATGAGCCATCAACAGCTTTCAGCAGGAGGATATGGACTTCAACAACCACTTTGGGAAGTTCAGATCATTGTGGGCTGAGATTGAGATTCTGTGGCCAAGCACCACTGACCCAACCATCCTCAATTAAAGGCGTGAGCAAGACAAAGTCTTTGGACTGCTCCTTACTCTAAACCCAGCCTTCAATGATGTTATCAAACACATTCTGAGTTCTAAGGAACTTCCAAGTCTGGATGAGGTGTGTGCTCAACTCCAGAAGGAACAAGGATCAGAATGGCTATTTGGTGGAACGGGAGAGCTGTCTATGGCAAGCAAATCTCAAAGGGTGGATGGTTCAGCCAATAAGGGCTTCTACAAACCAGGAGATAGGCGTGTGACTTGTGAACACTGCAAGAAGCAAGATAACTCCAAGAGAAACTTCTAGATTCTCCACCCTCACCTAAGGCCACCCAAGACCTCTCAGGCCAGAGCTCATGAAGCAAGAGCTCATGATACACCCATGCGCATAGGAAAAGATGGGCGGCCATGGTCTCAACCACCCATGCGGTTGGATACACTTCTCAGGCCACTTACCAAGTCCCTCCTGATGACACATTCATCCGCAAGTTAAACATCGAGGCCCTCATAAAGGCACTCAATGCAAACTCTGGTAACATAAACAGTAATGCTTTAAATTCTATTTATATTGCATCTCTAACTGCTAGGCCCTTGATTATTGATTCGTGAGCTTCCATCACATGATTAGGGATGCTAGCCTAATTAGTAATGTTAAACCTGCTCTAGGAAGTGTTGTGATTGCAAATGGAGATAGATTACCCATTGAGGGAATAGAGAATCTGAAACTGCTTGATCAGGACTCTCAAGTGTTTTATATGCCTAGTTTCCCATCTAACTTACTATATGTTCAGAAAGCAACTAATTATCTTGATTGCAAGGTTTTTTCAGTCCTAATGATGTTTGCTTTCAGGATATTAAGACTAGTAAGATGCTGGGAAAAGGTTTGAGGAAAGGAGAGCTCTATTTTCTTGAGGACACCAAGCTTAGATCAGATTACTCTTGTACTTTTAATCCTGCTTCTGTTTTAGCTAGTGATGTTTTATGGCATGCTAGATTAGGCCATCCCCACTCTCGTGCTTTATTATTGATGTTACCTAATCTGTCTTTTAAGAATGAATGTTGTGAGGCTTGTATTCTTGGTAAACATTGCAAATCTGCTTTTCCTAAATCTATGACTATTTATGAAAATTGTTTTGATTTAGTTCACTCTGATATATGGACTGCACCATGTGTATCTAGGGAGAACCATAAGTACATTGTTACTTTTATAGATGAAAAATCTTAATACACATGGCTTACCTTGATTCAAACTAAAGATAGGGTATTAGAAGCTTTTATAAACTTTCAGAACTCTGTATCTATCCATTTCTATTCTAAGATGAAAATTTTTAGGTCTGATAATGGTGGAGAATACACTAGTCAAGCTTTTAAAGTAAAGATAGTTTTTTATATAGTGAAAAATCATATAATAATTGGCTCACCTTGATTCAAATTCAAGATAGAGTTTTAGAAGCTTTTATTAACTTCCAAAATTATTTAACTAACCATTTTAACTCTAAGATCAAAATAGTTAGGTCTTATAATGGAGGAAAATACACTAGTCATGCCTTCAAACAACCCTTAGAAAGACATGGGATCATACACCAAACAAGCTGTCCATATACACCACATAAAAATTGGAGTTGCTGAAAGGAAGAATCGACATCTTATGGAGGTTGCAAGGAGCATGATGTTCCACACAAATGTCCCTAAGAAGATCTGGGGAGATGCAGTGGTCTCAGCATGATATCTCATCAATAGAATTCCAACCAAAGTCCTTCAGGACGTCTCTCAGGTATTAAACAAAATCAAACCTCCAATTTATAATTTGCGTGTATTTGGATGTTTTTGCTATGTCTTGACACCATAGGAACAAAGAAACAAACTAGAGGCCAAGAGTGTCAAGGCCATGTTTATAGGCTATGCTCATACACAGAAAGGATACAAGTGTTATTCACCAGAATCTAGAAGAGTATTAGTCTCCAGAGATGTCAAGTTTGTGAAATCCAAGGGATACAATGATGAGAAAGGTTGGGAAGAACTCAGAGACCTCTCACATGGACCCTCAAGTGGGGCAAATAACCTGAGAGCTATTCTGGAAAGTCTAGGCATCGGTCCAGTTCCTGATCAGCCGGGTCCAACTCCACCAGTTGATGAGCCAGTCCATCTTGATCCTGAGGGGGGGGGCAGGGAATCTGAATCACAACAACAAGAAGAGGATTCAACTCAAGCACATGATCAAGATGAAAGGCATGAACCTGAACAGTCTAATGAGGACTTATGTCAAGATAATGTGGTGGAAGAGCAGCCAACTTAACCATTGAGGAGAAGCACCAGAGTTCGGAAAGAGCCATCTAATTGGATCAACACCAGAGTGTACTTCAACAGTAATGCAGTGGCTCATCCCATACAAGCAACATGCTTTTTTCATATTACCCTCAAGAGGATGTGGTCTTCATGGGGAAATTGGATCACGAGTATATACCAAGGTCCTATGGAGAAGCAATGGAGGATGATGAATGGAAAGAGTCTTTTGGTCATGAAACCAAGGCAATGATAGATAATGACACTTGGTATGAATCCGAGCTTCCAGAGGGAAAGAATGCAGTGACTGGTAGATGGATCTTCACCATCAAGTACCTAGCCAATGGGAAACCAGAAAGGAAGAAGACTAGACTGGTTGCAAGAGGCTTTATCCAAACATATGGAGAGGACTACATTGATACTTTTGCACCAGTAGCTAAGTTACACACAATAAGGATCATCTTCTCTCTAGCAGTCAACTTGGAATGCGATCTTTGGCAGATGGATGTAAAGAATGCGTTCATACAAGGAGAACTAGAGAATGAAGTCTACATGCGTCCACCTCTAGGTCTAGAGCATTTAGTCAAGCCAGGGAATGTTCTAAGACTCAAGAAGGCAATCTATGAACTAAATCAGTCTCCTAGAGCTTGGTACCACAAACTAAGCTCAACCTTAAATGGGAAAGGATTTCGAAAATCAGAAGCTGATCACACCCTATTTACACTCACAAGTCTGCAAGCTATTGTGGTCATTCTAATCTATGTGGATGACATAATCATCACAAAGAGTGATAAGGAAGGTATCAAATCCACTAAACGCTTTATTAAGTCTGCTTTTAACATTAAAGATTTGGGTGAGTTAAAGTATTTGAATGGGATTGAAATATGCCGCTCTAAATAGGGGCTTTTCATATCTCAAAGGAAGTACACTCTTGATCTTTTGAATGAGGCAGTACCCCTTGGAGGTAGAGTAGCCAAGACTCTCCTTGAAGATGGGTACAAAGTCTTGCATGAGGGGGCGTTTGAAGATGGGGCATTTGAAGATGTTAAGCTCTATAGAAGAATGGTTGGGAAGCTGATCTATCTCACTATCACAAGATAAGATATCTGCTTTGTTGTGAATCAAATTTTCCAACATATGCAGGCTCCTAAAGTTCACCATTGGAACATGGTGGAAAGGGTCATGAGGTATTTGAGATAAGCTCCATGACAAAGTATCTGGATGAGTTGCAACAAGAGCACATAGATTGTGGGTTACTTTATTGCGGATTGGGCAGGTAATAGAGTGGACAGGAAGTCTACAACTCACTTTGTTTATTATTTTCTGCCTGTCCGAATTAGTCTTTAAATACATGTTGTATGCCTCCCATATTCAGTAAGGAACATAAATCCTTCTCATACTTTATTTCTCTCTCGTGACAAACAACAAACATCACACACTCTCCCTCTCTTTTATATCTGATCAAACTCTCTTCTCTCTAAGTGTTCTTGAGTATTGTTCTTCATTTCTAACACAGTCTTGTCTTCTTTCTATCTATCTTCCCATTTGGTAGAAACTTGATGGTGAATATTCATCTACTAGTCACAGCCTTCTTCCCTTTGGATAATTCACTTTCATACCAGGTCTCATTCTTCATCATTGTACTTGTTTAATCAGCAACTGAGATTCTCCATTCTTCAGCTTCCATAGCTTCTTCATAAGAGGTTGGAACATGGCTTTCATCCAGACTTGTAATGAACACACAATGCTCTCTTGGGAACTCAGCAAAAGAAGAGACCACTTGAGTTGGGTGTGCTACTGCTTGTGCATTTTAGTACACCTGAGTTTTTGTCCAATTCTATGGGTATTTCCGGTATCAGATTGCTAACAAAAGGAAACACTGTGGAGAGTTGCAGATTTCGTCTTGGTATGAGATGAAGTCTATCATGAAGAAAAGGTTTGTAGCTAAGAGTTATAGTCAGACTGACTTGGAACGGTTGCAAAAGCCAATCTAGATCAGCTAGAAAACATGTTAGAATATCCAGAGACGAGCCAAAGACCTACTATGATCGTGAGGCACAAAGAACGTCACACCTACTGCAAACACATCTTGGATATATTGACTATTTGCACAACACACAGTTCAAAGAAACCTCAAGAACATGATAGATCAATCACTAACTGCAGTGGTCCAAAATCAACCAAAGGGGTCAGTCCAACGATCAAACTCATGAGTTGATGACCTAAGCTATTACCAGAAGGAACCATCAGAGAAGAAAGCATAAACTGCATCAGAACCGGCCGAGAGAGAGCAAGATACTGAATCAAAACAAGAGGAGAGTCTACCAGCCATGTGTGGTCACGTGATTGACCTAATCAAGGCTGAAGAAAGAGAGCTTGATGAGGAACTTGTAGTTCATAAAGAGTCACGTGAGACTTTGATTGAACAAGGCGGATTCATTAGATCTTTTTCTTATGATTTACAAATCCAACCTTTTGTATGTGTTCAGTTCAATATTGTGGAGCATTTGAGGTTTTTCAAGGGGCTGCAAAACCTTCTATTTTAACCAGGAGGAGAGGAACGAGGCCTTACAAGCAATGAAAACTTCTTGGTCCAGAAAGAAACTGGTACACACAATCCAGTAATCCTTAAAGAACATGATTTGAGGTCAAATCCTTTTGAAGGAGGAAGGGGTAGTGTGAATCAAACCCGCAGCCATGGCAAGAATAAGGAGAGCATGGCGTGGCTATTTTATTAGCCAAGGACTTGAAAAAATGGCCACATCATCCCCGGCCAAAGAAATTCATGATTCATACTAACAATAAGTTTTTGAAACACTTGTTGTTTGACTTGGGGCAGTATGATCCGATCATGGTTGTTGATGAGCTTGGAAAGGTTAGAGACGACCCAAGGCTCAAAAGAGAGTATGAAGGTTATTTTACACGTCCAGATAACTCAATGGAACGTTACTTTCAATATAATTTGAGTTGGGGTCGTGGTTCTTTGAGAGATGATCGAAGTATATGTTGTTGTCCATCAAGCATCAACAAAGCAAGTTGACACTCTTAGATAGCTGTAGCAAAACAACATCTAAGTCTTCCGCAGCCTAGGTGTTAATTCATCACGTCCATTCTAGTGTCTCAAAGCTTTAGGATCCATTCCACCCTCCTTCAAGTGATTCGTGGGAGAGACAACTTATCCAAGGCCGTATCAAGTGGTTTCAGAGCCACTTGAAGGTTTAGGGTTTGATTTCTTAACCTAGATAACGTGTACATAATATATCCATCAATTTTCTATATATTCTTATAGAGAACATGAAGGGAAGGCTAAACAACCTGCAACAAGGGCGCTGTTGTAAGGAAGAAGAAAAGAGATCCAGATTCCACCGTTATGTGGAGAATTTGATCCATACACAAATCTAAAATGGGAGAAGGATGTGGATTTCGTTTTTTAATACCACAATCACACTGAGGAGAAGAAGTTACATCTAGACACTACTTTGCTTAAGTGGGTATGCACTTGACTGGTGGTATCAGATTGCTAACAAAAGGAAACACTGTGGAGAGTTGCAGATTTTGTCTTAGTATGAGATGAAGTCTATCATGAAGAAAAGGTTTGTAGCTAAGAGTTATAGTCAGACTGACTTGGAACGGTTGCAAAGCCAATATAGATCAGCTAGAGAACGTGTTAGGACATCAAGAGATGAGCCAAAGACCTACTATGATAGTGAGGCACAAGGAAAGTCACACCTACTGCAAACACATCTTGGATATATTGACTATTTGCACAACAATGTTCAAAGAAAAACTCAAGAACATGATAGATCAATCACGAACTGCAGTGGTCCAAAATCAACCAAAGAGCTCAGTCCAACAACCAAACTCATTAGTTGATGACCTAAGCTATTACCAGAAGGAACCAGCAGAGAAGAAAGCATAAACTGCATCAGAACCGGCCGAGAGAGAGCAAGATACTGAATCAAAACAAGAGGAGAGTCTACCAGCCATGTGTGGTCACGTGATTGACCTAATCAAGGCTGACGAAAGAGAGCTTGATGAGGAACTTGTAGTTCATAAAGAGTCGCATGAGACTTTGATTTAACAAGGTGGATTCATTAGACCTTTTTCTTATGATATACTGATCCAACCTTCTGTGTGTGTTCAGTTCAATATTGTGGAGCATTTGAGGTTTTTCAAGGGGCTGCAAAACCTTCTATTTGAACCAGGAGTAGAGGCACGAGGCCTTACAAGCACTGAAAACTTCCTGGTCCAGAAAGAAACTGGTACACACGATCCAGTAATCCTTAAAGAACATGATTTGAGGTCAAATCCTTTTAAAGGAGGAAGGGGTAGTGTGAATCAAACCAGCAGCCATGGCAAGAAAAAGGAGAGCATGGCGTGGCTATTTGCATTAGCCAAGGACTTGCAAAAATGGCTACATCATCCCCGGCCAAAGAAATTCATGATTCATACTAACAGTTAGTTTTTGAAACACTTGTTGTTTGAGTTGGGGCAGTATGATCTGATCACGGTTGTTGATGAGCTTGGAAAGGTTAGAGACGACCCATGGATCAAAAGAGAGTATGAAGGTTGTTTTACACATCCTACTCACTCTATGGAATGTTACATTCAATCTAATTTTCGTTGGGGTCGTGGTTCTTTGAGAGATGATCGAAGTATACTCATCCTCGATCACATTGGACTAGTTCGGCCACCCGACTGTCCATTGAAGATCTTAGCCAATATTAGAGCACCAGTGATACCTATTGAAAGGTATAAGCTGATAGTACATGCCAATGAGTCAAGCATTAAGGCGTGGGCATGATTCAACTGGTGTGAAGCTCAATCAGAACCAAAACAAACAAGAACCGATATAAACAATGAGGTACTGCTTGTTTTAAGTGTTGTTTGTGATGAGATCCTTCTAAGGCACGTGAGCGGATTATCATCCTTTTTGTTTGAGCCTTGAGGGAAGCTTTATATGTTGGATTTTATCATAGCCAAAGGAGCAAGACTTTTTTGGAGCAGAACATGAAGGGTTTTATAATTCTACAAGGTCTGGATTAGAGGACAAATCCTTTTAAAGGAGTAGAGGATGATGCGACCTGGATCAGAATCTACTTCAAGGGTTTGAAGGCCACGTGTAGACCAGTTAATTAAATGCTTGAATTGTGGTTTGATGGGCCGTGCGGTGATCTAAATTGTCTGAATCATTAGGTGTTGGACTGAGAGAAGAAGAGTGCTCATGATATGGACTTGGACCAACATGTACCAGCACACAACTTCATATCTTGACAAGAACATGAGCCAAAGAACAACAGGAGGAGCTTACAACACGAAATTGAGCAAGTTGGACGACTGCCTTACCATATGGATGAGCAAGCGAGAGTAAATGGACGCCAATGGTAGATACAATTGAAAGCAATGGATCAAAGCTTGGTTTGGATTTGGCATCATGTAAGACACGACCTAATGGGCCAAGGGAGCATACTGAAGAAGTGTGTTGGTTGAGCAAGGCCCATATCAGGCCATAAAGAAGAAGGATCGACCACCTTAGGACTTACTTGGTCGATTTTAGCTTGTTAAATGTATTTCTGATTTTTGTACTTCTAAACCCACTAGGATTAGGATTGGTGTTTTATAAACCAACTAGAGATACAATTTGGGTTTCCTAAACCAATTAGAAATAGGTTTTGTTTTCTTTTTTAGATTAGAATTAATAGTTTTCTAGCTAGGGTTTTCTGATTGTTTTTATATAAGACAAAGTTGCTGCATATGTAATCTTACACCATTCTTTTTAATAAAACCAGAGCTTTTTGCTTAAAATTCGTCTCCTTGGAGGATTCTTCTTTGATCCCCACGTGATCAAGCTTGTTCATATTGTTTAAGCATCCATTCGTCACCAGGAAGATTGCTCTTTTGTTTATGTGACTTTCCATCAAGCATCAACAAAGCTAGTTGACATTCGTAGATAGCTGTAGCAAAACAACATCTAAGTCTTCCGCAGCCTAGGTGTGAAGTTCTTCACGTCCATCCTATAGTTTCAAAGCTTTAGGATCCATTCCACCCTCTTTCAAGTGATTCGTGGGAGGGACAGCCTATCCAAGGCCATATCACTCAAGCTTGACTTTAGGGACCAGTCAAGATTGGAAATCATGAAGCATTCCCTCATTAAAACCTTACTTGGAAAAACCCACTTGGGATAAAAACCAAGCCAAGGAAAAAGAGTAGAACACTCCATGGCAAGGGGACTAGTGACCAGTGAGGTCTATGAGTCCATGCTTAGGATGAATAAACTCACAAACCTTGCTGCTGGCTGCTTTGGTGAATATGTCGGCCAATTGCTCTTCACTTCTTACAATATCACTTGCTGCTCCACTGCTTGCCTCACCTTGTGAGAATCAACCTCTATATGCTTGGTCCTCTCATGGAACACTGAGTTGGATGCAATGTGGATAGCCGCCTGGTTATTACAATGCATTGTCATGGGTGAGGTGATCTCTATACTCAGGTCCTTTAGCAATCCCTTGATCCATATAAGTTCACTTGTTAGCTTCCTCATAGACATGTATTCTGCCTCAGCACTTGAGCATGATACCACCTTCTTCTTCTTACTCTTCCATGTAACCAAATTTCCTCCAATGATGGTGCAAAAAGCAGTTGTTGATTTCCTATCAACTCTTGTCTCCAGCCCAATCAGCATCACAATATCCTACCACTTCAGTGCTTCCATTACAAGCCATACATACACCTTTGCCAATAGCTTCTCTCGAGTATCTTAGGATCCTCTCCACCATATTCCAGTGATGAACTTTAGGTCCTTGCATATGCTGACTGACTTGGTTCACAGAAACACATATATCTGGGAGAGTGATGGTCAGATATATAAGCTTCCCAATCATTCTCATGTACCTCTTGACATCTTCAAAACAAATATCTTCAGTCTCTCCCTCTCGCAGTACCTTGTAACCTTCTTCCAATGGAGTTTTGGCTTGCCTTGCTCCAAGGTTTCCTACCTCATTTAAAAGATCAAGTGTGTACTTCCTTTGGGATAAGAAAATCCCTTCTTTAGAGCGGCATATTCCAATCCCTAGGAAGTACTTCAACTCTCCCAAATCCTTTATATTAAATGCAGATTTAAGAAAATATTTGTTTGAGAGTATACCTTCCTTGTTGCTGCCAGTGATGATAATATCAATCTATATAGACTAGGATGACAACAATCCCTTGATGTCTAGTGAGTGTGAATAGGGTGTTATCAGCTTCAGATCTTACAAAGCCTCTTCCATTGAGTGTTGTACTCAACTTGTGATACCAGGTCCTTGGTGACTGCTTCAAGCCATAGATTGCCTTCTTTAACCTTAGAATATTTCCTATTGCTACAAGGTTCTCTAGGCAAGGAGGTGGTTGCATGTATACTTCATCTTCCAACTCTCCTTGTAGAAAGTCATTCTTCACATCCATTTGCCATAGATCCCATTCCAAGTTGACAGCAAGTGAGATAACAATCCTTATTGTATGTAACTTGGCCAGTGGTGCAAATGTATCATTATATTCTTCCCCATATATTTGAGTGAATTCCAATGCTACTAGCCTTGTCGTCTTTCTTTCTGGTTTTCCATTGGCTAAATACTTGATGGTAAAGATTCATCTACTTGTCACTACCTTCTTTCCTTTGGGAAGCTCAGCTTCATACCATGTATCATTTGCTATCATAGCATCAGTCACTTTTCCAACTGATTCTCTCCACTCCTCATGTTCCATGGCCTCCTTATATGATCTTGGTATCCATTCCTGGTTCAATTCACTGATGAAGACTTGATGTTCTTCTGGATACTGAGCAAGGGAGCATGTTGCACTGATTATATGAGCTACTGCTTCAGAATTGAAGTATACTTTTGTTTTGGTCTAGTGTTATGCAGGGTTCCTGATCCTTGTACTTCTTCTCAAAGTTTGGATCTGATCAGATTTTGCCTCATTTGTTTCACTTGAGTTGCCTGGTTGAGTCTAATTTGTTGTATCTGATGGCATCTCATCTTGATCATGAGCCATTGATTTCTCTTCAGGATGTATAGTTTCATTGCCCCCACATGATCAGGATGTGTGCTGTAGTGTCTTTCTCAGAAGTTGCTTCACTGTGAGCTGGTGTCTCCCTGACCTCCATAGGTTCCTTTTGTATACTGATGCCAAGGTTTTACAGAATCAATCTCAGGTTGTTAGCTCTATCAGAGGCAGATTGATATAGATCTTTGAGTTCACTCCAACTCTTCTCATCATAGTAGCCTCTTGATTCCACGAATTTAACATCCTTGAAGATCAGAACTTTCCTAGTGTCTGGGACATAGCACTTGTAGCCCTTCCGAGTTGGAGAGTATCCAATAAAAATGGCCTTTGTTCTCTTGGCCTCCTATTTGTTTCTTAGTTCACCTAGAATCAAGACAAAGCACATACACCTAAACACACGCAAGTGATCTATAGATGACCTAGTTTTGTTGAGTACCTCATTGGGTGATTTATCACTGAGAACTTTTATGGGGATTCAGTTAATCAAGTAAGAGGCAGTGACAACTGCATCTCCCCACAGGCGCTTAGGTATATTCATGTGGAGCATCATGCTCCGGGCCACCTCCATTAGGTGTCGATTTTTCCTCTCTGCCACACCATTTTGTTGAGGAGTGTAGGGAAAACTGGTTTTATGGATGATACCTTGTGTGGCAAAGTGTTGTTTGAAGGTTGTGCTAGTGTATTCTCCTCCATTATCTGACCTAAAGATCTTAATCTTGGCATGAAATTGACTAGCAACCTAACTTTGAAAGTTCTTAAAAGCTTCTAGCACCTTATCTTTTGATTTCAACAAAGTTAACCAAGTGTACTTAGATTTTTCATCTGTAAATGTCACAAAATACTTATGTTTTTCCCTAGACTCACAGTATGCTGGCCATACATCAGAATAAACTAAATCAAATCAACTATCATATATGGTCGTTGATTTAGGAAACACAGTTTTGCAATGTTTTCCCAGAATACAAGCCTCAAAATAACTTTTAAAAGAAATACTAGGCAACATGATGTTCAAGGCACAAGAGTGAGGATGTCCTAATAGGGAATTCAGAAACAGAATTTAAAGCACAAGATAAATAAGAAGTAAGCATTGTGTCCTCAAGAAGGTACAAGTCCCCCTTGGTTCCACCTTTGCCCAACAACTTACTACAATATCCTGAAAATACACTTCATTAGGTGTGAATGTAACATGACAATACAAACCAGTGGTGGCCTTTTTAACTGACAGAAGAATAGTGCAAAGGTTAGCATATAGAAGGCTTTACACACTTTATCAAACAATTTCAAATCACGAACACCTTTTATTGGTAAATTATCACCATTAGCTATCATGACATTACCTAGAGCTGGTTTTATATTATAGATCAGGTTTGAATGACTAATCATATGGTGTGATGCACTTGAATCTATTACTAGTGGTCTAGTAGTATCTATTCCATTCATGGCAGTACCAACAATATAAAATGCATTAACTGAGATACCAGGGGTGTTAGGGATACCAGAGTTTTGGTTTAAGGCCTTTATGAAAACCTCCAGGTCAGAACGTTTGATGGTCTCATCCTGGTTGGTCCTTGCAGTGGAATAAGATGATACTGTTTCCATGGCTTTTCCCATACCAATGTTAGAGTACATTCGAGGGGCATCCAGAGGGAGTTACTGGTTCAGCTCCATCATTTGATAAATGAGCTCTAGCTTCCTGGTATTGACTCTGTGGCTCCTTGAACTTGTTGGGCTTCAAATGAGGATGAAGTATCCAGAACTTATCCTTCATGTGGCCCTTCTTCTTGCAGTGGTCACTGTTGAGTTGAGGTGTGCTGAGGAGTTAAAATATTAGAGGAGTATTGGGTTAAGGAGAATTAGGAGAAGAGAAAGCATTTGGGAGGTTTTGTGTCGACCATGTACGTACAGGTCGTACAGGCCGTACAGGCCGTACAGATCATGGTCGAACCAAAACACTCAACCAAAGGTAAAATCTTCATCTGGGTGAAACCAGAAGTAACCAGGGACGCTTACCGTGCCTTCACTTGATCCATCCGGTAAAAAGCAGTGTGGATAAGGCGCAGACAGGCTTGAAAGTGATCAGCATCTTCCCAAAGATGCTGATGCTCTTCTTATGGCTTTCCTTGGTCGACCGTTTGAAGAAAATAGCGCCTAGAGTTTCTGTCCATACATTTTACTCTTCCTTGCTTTCCTGAAAACCCTTGTAGCTCCTCTATATATTAACCTTGTCGTGTATCAATAAGAATCAATCAGTTCTCTTCTTTATTTTCTCTCTTAACCGAAATGGCTCTCCACAAAAATCTGTTCTTAATCTCTCTATTCTCTTAGTTTCTCTTTGATTATGTCTAAACAATCACCTCTAATCTCTTATTCTCTAAAGATTTCAGTCACATATCAAGACCTTCCTATCATCATGCTTGTAAACTCCCTTGTTTGCTACTGGTCCTTCAGCTTGATTGCTCATGACTAGCTCGCCTTTGCCTCCAAAAGGCCAAGGGATCTGAGCACATACTTTTTCCAGGCTAGTTAACTTTTCAGCTCTCAGTATATATTTAATCAGGTAGTTGTAGGTTGGACTGAGGGTGAGGACTAGCCCAAATACCTTGTCATGCTCGCGCTTCTCATTCAAAGCTGCTGGGTCAACTGTGTATGGTCTGAGCATCTCCAACTCAGCCCAAAGGGACCTAAACTTGCCAAAGTGAGTTGTGAAGTCCATATTTTCTTGACCGAGAGATTTAATGGCCTTCTGAACTTCAAAAAATCAAGTAAGGCTGGAAAGGTTTCTATAACCTTGTAACGAGTTTCCCATAAGTCTTTGGAGCTTTCACGGTATGAATAAGCTTCCAAAATGGCTGGATCCAGAGAGTTTTGGATGAGTGACAGCACCATGAATTCCTCTTGAGCCTATTTGCCTTCATCCACCACGACTATCTCCTTTCCATCTTCTCCTTGACTGGTCTGTTTTGGAGCTTCTTCAGTTGAGACACGATTCCATAAACCTCCTTCTCCAAAGTTAATTTTCACCAATCTAGACAATAGAAGGTAGTTCATCCCCTGCAGAGTCACATGAATGGTCGCAAGCTTGATACTCTCCATCTTATCTTGATATTAACCATTGGGTAATAGGGTGAGACTTGAAGAAATTTCGAACAGAAACTGGAACAGAATGCTTTGCGGAAGTAGAGAAAGGTTTCAAGAGCTTTGTAGCTCTGATACCATGTTAGAATAAGTAGGTTTAGTATCTGGTTTCGTGAGGAAGACGAAAAACAGGAAGAACTAGAGAGAAGGAGGAGATATTTCGAGAGAGAAAGAGGAGAGAGAGAGAGAACTGAGAAATTAGATTAATGAGGAAATGAATTCCATGCTTTCTATGGTAGCAATACAAACAATATATAAAGACTTATTCTGGACCCACAAAGAAAAGAAGAAAAAAATAAAGAAATGCTCCAGAAGAAGACAGTTTGGTGCAGCTCGCCCAGGGTTGAAAGTGACTTGACCTAAACGGTCCCAAGGATTCAAATCCTAAACTCAGCATGTGACTTTTGCCTCCCTTCTGGCTCTTCAACGTTCCTGAGAGTGAGGCGATTCTAGTTGGCTTCTTCTTATTAAAGTAACTTAGTTACTGATCCATTTACCTTTCTCATCCCTTTGTCATCCCTTTCTCATCCCTTTTTCTTTCCTTGCACGGCAAGTTACGTCAAGGTTGTACGGACAACCTTGCTCTACAAGTTACACCTATTTGCTTCATTCTTTTTCTGATTGCATTGTCAATCATCTCTTCATGCCTTCATGTTAATAACTAGGAGATACCAGGATGAGATCACTTGTGATGTTCTGCCTTTGGAGGCTAGTCACATCTTGCTTGGCCGACCATGGCAGTAAGACATGAGGACAGTATATGATGGCTACATGAACATACACTTCTTTGTTCACAAGGAAAAGCACATCACTCTGGTTCCATTTACTCCACAAGATGTGCATCAATATCAGGTGCAACTTCAGCTGAGAAGAGAAGAAGCTAAGGCCACAGCTCTAGCTTCACTTAAGGAGGACACGGCCAAGGTAAGTACTTTCAACCTTTTTTCTTCTTCTAAGGAAATCAAGGAGGCGTTGAACACTCAACAACCCATGATTCTGATTTTGTTTAAGGAGTTACTAAACACTGTTGCTAACCATGAGGAAACTATTCCAAATGAAATTGAGAGTCTTTTGCAGGAGTATAAGGATGTCTTCCCAGAAAAAAATCCAATTTTCTTGCCACCCATCAGAGGTATTGAGCATCAAATTGACTTTGTACCAGGAGCCTTGCTCCCAAATCGCCCATCATACATGACCAATCTTGTTGAGACTAAGGAGCTCCAAAAACAAGTCAATGATCTCTTGGAGAAGGGCCACATCAGGGAGAGCATGGGTCCTTGTGTTGTACATGTTCTACAGGTACCCAAGAAGAATGGAAGTTGGCGCATGTGTGTGGATTGCAGAGCCATCAACAACATCACTGTTAAGTACATATATCTAATCCCTCGCTTAGATGATATGTTAGATGAGCTACATGGTTCATGTGTCTTTTCTAAAATCGATTTGAAGAGTGGTTACCACCAGATTAGAATGAAAGAAGGAGATGAGTGGAAAACTGCCTTTAAGACTAAGTTAGGATTGTATGAGTGGCTTGTTATGCCATTTCTTCTTACTAATGCACCTAGTACTTTAATGAGGCTATTGAACCATGTATTGAGAGTTCTCATTGGTCGATTTGTGGTTGTGTACTTTTATAAAAGGAGATCTTGTGTGGATTCACATGAGAAAGGACAGGTTTCCTAATGAAAAAAAGTCCAAACTTATGCCAAGAACATATGGACCTTTCAAACTGCATCGGAGAATCAACAACAATGCATATCAGATTGATCTCCAAGGTAAGTATACCATTAGTTCCACCTTTACTGTTTCTGACTTTATCCCTTTATTGCAGATGAATTGGATTTGAGGTGAAATCCTTTTAAAGGAGGAGGGGATGGTGCAGCCCAGACTAGACCAGAGGTTCTGGATGAAGGTGAGTCAGATAGATCAGGAGAAGAGGATGAGCTGGATGAGACCCAAAAGGAGTCAAGTGTTCAAAACCAAGATCCATTAGACTTTAGGAATGGGCCGACGACCAGATCCAGAGCCAAAGCACAAGAGAAGCCCCTCTAAAACTTGATACATCTCGCGTGGGCCAAAGAAGAAGAAGAAACCCATGAAGAGCCAGTTTGTTGGTTTAATTTGTTTTCATGTAATTGAGTGTTGCAAACCAAGAACAAAACAAAATAAGAACAAACCAGTAAACCAAATACGATTAAGATTAGGATTAGAACAAACCAGTAAACCAAATTCAATTAGGATTAGGATTAGAATTAAACTAAATCATTCTGGTTTAGGATTAGGTTAGCTTTGACGTTTTCTTATTTATTAGGCGCCGCTCAGAGCTGTTTCATTCATTCAATACACATAACTTTCAACAAAGTGCTTGTCTCGTTATCTGCTTTCTTTGTTCAGATATAGGAACATTGATCTTCACTTAAGGGAAGGAATTCCTTTGTGAAACCATATAGACAATACAGTGTAATCATGTGTCTTTGAGTAACAATGCATCTCTGAAGCAACCCCATAGCAACATGGAGAAGTCCAACATCCGATCTGAGTGCTAGTTGCCTCCAGGATGACCCTCTTTCATTCCCTGCAAGTGATCAAGGAAGCACAACTTATCCAGGGCCGTACCACCATCTCTACCCATAAGCTTCAAAACTTGCCAAAATACTGATTGAACTTTACTTCTAGTGGCTCAGGTTGTTGATAACATTGAGATGAAGAACTAAAGAGAAATAAAAGAGACAAAGAGAAGAAATGCTTAGGATACTTGACGTGAAAGTTAGTATGTACAGTCTTGCTCTACAAGCTATCTAACTTGACCCAACTCTCCTTGGGAGGAAAGGTAAGGAGGGATGTTTGACCAGTTTGATTTTAAATGGAGAGAGTCACATGTCTCTCTTAAGGAATAGAGTTGTTCATGACCTATCACTATCCATGTGGTCCAGAGTCCTTATTGTATTGTTTCTTTTTGTTTCTTTTATGTCACTATAATGTAACATCTCAGAATGAATGTAAGCAAGGAGACTAATCTTCATTCTCTCTCTTAATCTCCAAATTCGTCACTCTCTCTCTCTCTCTGAACTATCCAGAAACCAATTCTCTTGTTCTTACTCTATTCTTCATTGTTCTTCCCCCAAATCTCACCTAAACTCCACTATTCTCCTCATATTTTTACAATTCTAACACGGTATCAGAGCTTTAAGCTCCTCAAACTCGTTCTATTCCGCAAATCTACTCTGTTTTTCATCTTAAAATTTTTGTGTCCGTCATCCTATTATCCAGTGGATAAAAGAAATCCAAACATGGAAATAGAAAGGATAAACTTGATTCCAGTAACCCTTGAGGGTACTAACTACTTACTATGTTCAAGAGTGCCCAGAGTTAACTTGGGAAGTCATGGCCGTTGGAACAGCCATATCATAAAGTCTGAAGTTTCAAAGAGGATAACTCAAGAGGATTGTCAGGCAATTAGTCTGAAGGATGAAAACAAGTGGGTCAGAGAAGACCAACAAGCACTCGATATCATCCACAACTCTCTCAGAATCAATTTTGGAGGCTTACTCAAACTATGAAACCGCCAAGGATCTATGGGAGAGTCTGCAAACTGTTTATGGTAATCTCTCCAACATGAGTCGTGTGTTTGAAGTCAAGAGGATTATCAACAATCTGAGCCAGGAGGAAGTGGAGTTCAATTAATATAATTGCAAGTTAAGAAGCTTATGGGCAGAGCTGGATATGCTTAGACCTTTCTCCTTTGATCCAGAGGTCATAAGGGAATGATATGAACTAGACAAGGTTTTCAGTCTTTTCCTGAATATAAAGTATATCCTAGGAGAATCCAGGCTTCCAAACCTAGAGGACGTGTGTTCTCTGGTCCAAAGAGAACAAGGAGCTCACAAACTTTTCAAGGAAGAGAAGGAAATGGTTTATCATAGAAAGGATATGCATAAGAAGAAGGAGAGGACGTGGCTGGTATATGGAGGCAATAGAAGCAAGCAGAAGCTATCCCATAAAAGAACCAATCTCAGTAATCTCAAAATCAAACCTGACGCCAACAAGCTAAAGGAAGTTAAGCAAGAAGTCTTGGAAGGAAAATCCATGTATTATGCTCTCACGAGTGAATCTAATGGATGAAAAGATTGGAACAAGGCAGTGATCAATGATGGTCCTATCAAGATGAGTGATATAGAACCACTGATCAAATCAGCCAAAGCCATTATCTCCTCTAGAAAGTCTGGTACACATTCCCTTATCTCTAAGCCAATCATAATAGATTCAGGAGCTAGTCATCATATGATTAGTGATAGGAATCTTATTAGTGATGTTAGGCCTGCCTTAGGGAATGTAATAATAGCCAATGGAGATAAAGTTAAGATAGAAGGAATAAGGAACCTTAAGTTATTTGATAGAGAATACACTGCCTTATATATGCCTAGTTTTTCTTCTAACCTTCTCTCTGTAAAAAAAGGCCACGGTTGACATGAATTGCCAGGTGGTTTTAGGCCTAATGATGTTGAGTTTCAGGACCTTAAGAAGGGAAGGTGATTGGTGAAGGAAACAGTCATGGTGCTTTATGCCATCTCCAAAAGACTAAGCCATCTAAATTCTCTACTCCTTCTCATTTATGAATGATTAATAACTCATTTGTGTGTGATAGCGCCATTTGCATGCTAGATTAGGCCATCCTCACACTCGTGCATTAGGGATTATAATGCAAGATATGTCATTTAACCACTTAGAATGTGAAGCATGCATCCTAGGAAAGCATTGCAAATCTGTGTTTCCAACATCATATACCATCTATTAGAAATGCTTTGACTTGTTTCACTTTGATGTTTGGACCTCTCCTTGCATGTCTAGGGATAATCATAAGTATTTTGTTACTTTTATAGATGAGAAATCAAAGTATACGTGGTTAACCTTACTGCCTTCTACAAATCGTGTGTTAGATGCTCTTATGAACTTTCAATGCTATGTCACTAACCATTTGAAAGCTAATGTGAAGGTACGGAGGTCAGACAATGGCATGCTTTCAAGAATCATCTGGCAAAACACAGCATAGTTCACCAAACAAGCTGTCCTTATACTCCTCAGCAAAATTGAGTGGCTGAAAGAAAAAATAGTCATCTGATGGAGGTGGTTAGATCATTGATGTTCCATGCAAATTTCCCTAAGAGATTTTGGAGTGATGCTGTGGTGACAGCATGCTATCTACACAGAGCATGAAATGTATGTTCATAGCATAATCCTCTACACATAAACGATACAAGTGCTACAATCCAAAAACAAGAAGAGTACTTGTATCCAGAGATGTGAAGTTTATTGAAGGAAAAGGGTTCTATGCTGAGAAGAATTGGGATGAGCTCAAAGACCTCTCTCAAGCATCTGATAAGGCTAATAACCTGAGGATAACTTTGGAAAAAATCTTGGAAAAGTTATAAAGGAAAAGAAGACAAGAGAAGCTGCTCCCACTCAAGAGACTGAACAAGAGGCTGATGAAGACACTCATCCTAATCCTGAAGGGGGTAATGAACAAGAACCAGAACAGCAACAAGGTTTAGATACTCATGATCAGGAGAGTGCACATGATCAGGAGACTGCTCAAGTTTATGAGGGAGAAGAGCAGCAAGAGAAACAAGCTCAGGTTCAAAATTTGAGAAGAAGTACAAGGATAAGGAAAGATCCTTCTAACTAGGTGAACATAAGAGTCTACTTCAACAGTGAAGCAGTAGCTCATCCCACTTCAGCAGTATGCTCCTTTACGCAATTGCCATCTGAGCATCAAGCTTTCATTGTTGGTTTTGATGAAGCGTATGTTCCAAGATCATATGTTGAAGCAATGGAGCTTGAGGAGTGGAGAAACTCAGTTGGAGATGAGATAAATGCCATGATCATCAATGATACTTGGTATGAAAGTGAACTCCCAAAGGGAAAGAAAGCTGTGTCAAGCAAGTGGGTGTTCACTATCAAGTTTCTACCATATTGCAAGGTAGAGAGGCACAAAACAAGACTGGTTGCAAGAGGCTTCACTCAGACATATGGAGAGGATTATGTTGATACATTTTCACCACTTGCCAAGCTACATACAATCTGGATCATTCTATCACTTGCAACAAATTTGGAGTGGGAATTATGGCAGAAGGATTTCAAGAATGCTTTCCTTCAAGGAGAGCTAGAAGATTAAGAATACATGCACCCTCCTCCTGGTCTAGAGCACTTGGTCAAGCCTGGAATGTTCTAAGACTCAAGAAGGCAATCTATGAACTAGAACAATCACGAAGAGTTTGGTATCACAAGCTGAGTACTACATTAAATGGAAGAGGCTTCATGAAATCAGAAGCTGATCACACCCTATTCATTCTTCCTTGTCCAGGAGGCATTGTGGTCATCTTGATTTATGTGGATGATATAATCATCACAAGCAGTGGCAAAGAGGGCATCCAAGAAAACCAAGGTATTCCTCAAATCTGTATTTGAAATAACTTCAATGTTACTGATTGGTCCCTTTTCTTGCAGATGATCCAGATTTGTGGTCAAATCTTTCTGAAGAGGGAGGGGATGAGATGATGATTGATAGCACAAGCGAATGGAATCATGAACCTAATCATGGAGAGCTCATAGCAGATGAAGAACATGCAACAGTGGAGTGTTTAAGCCGAAAAGAAGATACTATCATCCAAGACACCTAATCCATAATTAAATCTATTCCATCTTCAAGCTAATCATCATCTAGGCAAGTAGGATTGTGTATGCTCTTTTCCTCTCTTCCGGTTTTGTCCCACGTTGTTTTCTGGAGGAAGGTTTTTAACGAGGCCACAAGACTATTTATCATATCACCTATTTGATGATCTCGGACCACACAAGAAGAAACCTTATGCTATTTTATATTTCTAAGTTTTATGTTATTTTCAAACTTCAATCTTTGTGTGTTTTCCAAGAAGAGCCTTGTTTTTACTCCTTTTTATATTTGGAGATGCTGTGCATGTACATCCTTCTCTGCTATATATTCTGGACAAAATTGAAGTAATAAGCAACCATTTTTCAATCAAAAACTTGTTTCTTTCTTCTGAGTCTTTTCAATGAGATTTAGAGGGCTGGTGTGTAATATCCGGCTTGGATCTCTCGTTTAGTGTTTCATATCTAGATCAGTGTCTTTTGGAGTATTGGGAGTAGAATCATAGCTTTTGTGTCCCACATCGATCCAAAAGCCTTGAGACAGATCGAATCTTTCATTCTCTGTTTGGAAGTATTATCCCATTGTTCTCTCTTCCCAGTTCAAGAGCCTTCATAGGATCATTTTATTTGGTATCAGAGTAATCTCTGGAAGGGAAGTGTTATTTATCTCTTATTTTCGTTTTCTCATTTCATATTGTTACTGAGAATTGTCTGATCTTTGTTTGTGTGGTCGAAAATTTGATAGATTAAGGTTCTCTGATTTCGTTTTTGTGTTGTGAGTCATATCAGTTTTTCTGAATAAAAAGTTTTGATCATGTTATTGTGTTTTGTTTCTGTTGGGTTGTGTCCTGGTCGATCTGTTTCTTTATTTTGGTTTAAAATTACCTCTTTCAATCTCTTAGGGTTTGCATTGTTGGTGAATTGGAATCTGGGTTCAGTATTAGGGTTTTTGAATCTGTTCTTGTTTCTTGAACCTGAATCGAAATCTGCCCACCACTGGCTATTGCACCTTCATTGGAGGGAACCTGGTTACATGGAAGAGCAAGAAGCAGAAGATGGTGTCCTTTTCCAGTGCCAAAGCTGAGTATCAAACAATTCTGAAGCTGAGAATTGAGATAGTCTGGATCAAAGGCGTCTTGAAGCACTTGGGTATTGAGCAGTCTACAACAATTACAATGCATTGGGAAAACTAAGCAGCCATCCACATAGCCACCAATTAATTGTTTCATGAGAGGATCAAGCATATTGAGGTTGATTGCCACAAGGTGAGGAAGATGATTGGACTTGGAATCATCTTGCCATGTTATACTCGGAGTGAAGATCAGTTGGTAGATGTGTTCACCAAGGCCACAAGAGAGAAGATTATTGAGTCCATCCATCCCAGACTTGGACTCCTTGATCTCACTCCTAGCAACTGATCCCCTTGGTCATGAGGTCTTTACTCTTTTTCCCTCATCAAATTTTTATCCCAAATGGGTTTTCTTTGATGAGGTTTTTAATGTGGAAGAGCTCATGGCCATTCCAATCTTGCCAGTCCCTTTGGCCAAGCTTGAGGGGCAGTGTTGAAATGAGGAGTTAATAATATGGAGGAGTGTTGAGTTGGGTTCCGTACTTAGGGTGAGAAGAAGAGGAAGGAAGGAGAAGGTTTTGTGTCGACCATGTCCGTACGGGCCGTAAAGATCATGGTCGACCCAAAACCTTATTCTTCCTTGCTCTTGTTCTCATCCTAAGTATGGACCTCAACTCAACATCCTCCATATTATTAACTCCTCATTTCAAAAATAACATTGTTTGTTGTTTCCGATCTTGTGTTGAACAATCTCCTTGAGTGGTCGATTTGAATTTTGTTACTTGTTAATCAAGTTTCTTTTGATATCTTGTGCCGAGTAACACTTACTTTCCTTGATCGTTTACCTTGAACTTTTTACTGTTTGAGTGTTTGCTTTGTTTCAGGTACCAATGGGGAATGAATCAGATGAAGAAGCTACGCTGATGAGAAGAAACAAACTACTGATGGAAGCCGTGACCAACAAAGTCCATCAGGCCATGATATCAACCATGAGTGTGTTGATGAAGGCTAACATGAAGGAGTTGCGAGATGAGCTTAGACAAGAAATCATACAAGCTACTGGTCTAGGCCATAGTAATGAGCCAAGAAGGGAAAGATTAAACCAAACTCGACAAGAACATATTGGAACTGACGAGACTGAAAAGTACTATGTATGAGTTTTGATAAATAAGAAAGAAATGGTTGAAAGGAGAAAGATTTTGGGAGAAATGTTGAGACTTTCGGTTAGAACCAGAAAATTGAAGAAGAATAAATCGAGAGAGAAAATAGAGAAGAAGAGAGAACGGTTCTCCTTGATTTTATTTCTGGCCTTTGATTACAATATATAGAGGTTACTTTACAAATGGATCTAAGGTAAACAATGTTGAGACGTGGCCGGTCTAAGGAAATAGGCGCGCCTATTTTGAACTTGTAGACGAGAAGAGTTGCTCGTTTGAGCATCTTGGAATGTTGGCCAAGATGCTTCCAGCCTTTGACATGTACGTGCACCTTATCCTCTCCAAATTTTGGATGGTAAGTGTAAATCCTTGGGTTAACTCGCCAAGTTATTCCCCGGGGTAGATTTCCACTTTAGGCGCATAATCCTTCGGCTTGGACGAGAAGTGTACGGTGGACCTTGTACGGCCTTTGTACGGACTGGTCGACCTCACTTCACTTCTTCTTCTTGTTCACTCCTGATGCTTTCATAAACTAAACCTCTACTTTATTCAGCCTCATTTCCACACTCCACTTCATGCTTGATCATGGGAGCCGATAAAGCTTGGAAATCCATGAAGATCCCCCCTCATTATAAACCTCACCAAAGAAAACTAAATGGGATAAAACTTTGATGAGGGAAATAGAGTGGAGTCCGCATGGTTAGGGGACTATGGCTGAGAAAGATCAATGGCTCCAACCTGGAATGGATGGACTCAATTGTCTTTTGCCTTGCAGCCTTCGTAAACACATCAGCCAACTGATCTTCACTTCTAGTGTAGCATGGAAGGATCACTCCTTGAACCACCAGTTGTCTGACTTTGTGGCAATCCACCTATATGTGCTTGGTTTGCTAATGGAAGACAGAGTTGGACGCAATATGAATAACTGCTTCCTTGTCACAGTGCATGGTGATGGGAGTGATAACTTCAATGCCAAGATCTTTGAGGGTCCCCTTGATTCATACCAGCTCACTTGAAAGCTTTCTCGTCGCCCTATATTTAGCCTCAGAACTTGAAAAGGACACCACCTTATGCTTCTTGCTCTTCCAAGTCACAAGGCTTCCTCCAATGAATGTACAATGCCATGTGGTCGACTTTCTATCCACTATGTCTCCAGCCCAATCTGCATCACAATATCCAACTAGGTCTGTGCTCTTGTTACACCCCATCTAGACTCCTTGGCCAGGTGAGCCACTTAGATATCTTAGTATCATGTACACCATACTCTAGTGGTGCGTCTTTGGTGTTTGCATGTGCTGTCTCACTTAGTTCACCGCATAGCAGATATCTGATCTTGTGATAGTGAGGTAGATCAGCTTCCCAACCATCTTCCTGTATAGCTTGGCATCTTCAAAAGGCTTGTTCTCTTCAATATCTCCCCCAAGTGTTAGTTTATATCCCTCCTCCAGTGGTGTTTTGGCTGGTTTCCCATCTACTTTACCTGCTTCCATCAATAAATCAATTGCGTACTTCCTTTGAGAAAGAAATAGTCCATCCGTGGATCGACATATCTCAATTTCAAGGAAGTACTTTAGGTTCCCCAAGTCCTTGATATCAAACATGGATTTAAGGAAGTCTTTAATAGATTGAATACCAGATTTGTCACCCCCTGTTATGATAGTATCATCAACATAAACAAGGACTATAATACCTGAGGATGAGGTGAAAGTGAATAGGATGTGATCGAGTTGTGATCTCAAGAAGCCTCGTCCATTCAAGGTAGTGCTCAGATTGTTGTACTAGGCTCTAGGGAATTGTATATGACCATAGATTTCCTTCTTTAATCTGAAGACATCTCCCGGCTTCACCAAATGCTCAAGACCAGGAGGTGGATGCGTGTAGACTTCATCTTCAAGCTCTCCTTGGAGAAAGGCATTTTTGACATCCATTTTCCATAGATCCCACTCAAGGTTGGTTGCAATAGATAACACAATGCGGATAGTGTGTAGTTTGGCTACTGGAGCAAAGATATCCAAGTAATTTTCCCCATAGGTTTGAGTAAATTCTCTGGCCACCAGGCTAGTCTTGTGTCTTTCAATAGTGCCATCCGCATTGTACTTGATAGCGAAGACCCATTTTCTTGTGACAGCTTTCTTTCTTCTTGGTAGTTCTTCTTCAAACCATATTCCATTCTTGATCATTGCATCTCTCTTACTACCCACTGATTCTCTCCACACCTTGTGCTTCATTGCTTCTTCATAAGTGGTTGGGACTTCTTCTCCATACATTGTTCCTATGAAGGCTTGGTGTTCAACTGGGTAGCAAGCTACGGTACATGTGCCTCCAAGAGGACTCGCCACTGCTTCAGAATTATAGTATACCCTTGAATTCTTCCAATGAGAAGGATGATGTCTGATTCTGGTACTTCTCCTTAGTGGTTGAGCTTCAGGTTCAGATCCTGGAGCAGTTGCTTCTGACTCTTCTCCTCTACTATTCCCCACTTATTCTTGTTGAGAGCCAGCTAGATCATCACGAGTTGAATCTTGTACTGAGCTTTCCTGGTGCTGCTGGTCAAGATCATCCTCATTACCCCCCTCATGATCAAGGTGGGTATATTCAGTGTTTTTGGTTTCTTAAGGTGGTTGTCTGCTAGGTTCCTGATCCTTAGATATGTTGATACCCAAACTCTCTAGGATGATACTTAGGTTTGTAGCTCAGACTGTTCGGTCTTGAGAGAGATCCTTGAGTTCATCCCACTTGCTCTCTTCATAGTACCCTCTTCCCTCTACAAACTTCACATCTCTAGACACTGAAACCTTCCTTGTCAGTAGATCATACACTTGTACCCTTTTTTAGTTGTAGAGTACCCAATAAACATTTCTTTAGAACTCCTTGGCTCAAGCTTGTTTCTCATTTCACTAGTACCAGAACATAGCAAAGGCATCCAAACACCCGAAGATGATCTAGAGATAGATTGGTCCTGTTGAGGACCTCAAACATAGAGACATATTTCAGGATCCTTGTTGGGGGGGGGGTTCAGTTGATTAGATAGCATGCAGATATCACTGCATCACTCCAAAACCTCTTTGGAACATGTCTATGGAACATGATCGACCTTTCAACCTCCATAAGGTGACAAATCTTCCTCTCAGCTACCCCATTCTGTTGAGGAGTGTAGGGGCAACTTGTCTGGTGAATGATTCCTTGCTTGGCCAGGTGATCCTTGAAAGCATTGTGGTGTACCCCCCTTCATTATCTGATCTAAAAATTTTGAGCTTGGTATTGTAGTTGTTAGCAGTATATGATTGAAAATTCTTAAATGCCTCAAAGACTCTATCTTTAGACTTAATCAGGGTGATACAAGTGTATTTCGACTTTTCATCAATGAATGTGACATAATATTATTGGTTTTCTCTAGATAAACAAGGAGCAGTCCAAACATCTGAAAGCACAAGATCAAAGAAGTTTCCATAAATGGTTCTAGACCTTGGAAAAACTGATTTGCAATCTTTACCCAAAATACAAGCTTCAATCATTATTCTTGAAAGAAACATAAGGAAATATCAAGTTCAAGGCTCTACCATGTGGATGTTCTAATCTAGCATGCCACAATGCATCATTTTCAAAAAAAATGGAACTAAATGCGCAATTTAAATCAGATTGGGGCTTAACTTCTTCAAGCATATAAAGGTCTTCTCTTGTGTTCCCATTTCCAATCAGTGTATTTCTCTCAATATCCTGAAATGCCACATAATTAGGACTGAAAGTAACTTTGCAATTTAGATCACTAGTTGCTCTTTTAACAGATAACAAATTAGAAGTGAAATCAGGCATATAGAAAACTTTAGAATTCTTTTCAAACAAGCGTAAGTTACCAGTTCCTTTAATAGGTATCTATGGGAACCAAAATTTGCACTGTCGATTTCTGTTGAATTAGGAACGCAGGGTAAACCCTAGTTTCCCAGAGGTCCCGGATATATGCTAAACCACGCACCATTCACTCAGAATATGCAATAAAGATTGAAAAACAAAATAAGAATCGAAAAGAGAGCAAACATATGTCTTATTCCGAATTTGTGTATGAGCGTTTACAACAGGATAGGAGCCTTGGCTATGAGAGATGTCGGCGAAATCTCTAGTTCCAACAACCTAAGACTGCAAAACCCTAGTTGAGCCGCATCTCGAATAACAAAAATGGAAAGTTAACGACGACGAGGTGAAAATGGATTGATTGATCCGACTTGCCGAACGAGCGAGTCGGCTTGCTCGTGCCACCTAACTCTGTGAACGAGAGAGTTGGTCATGCCATGCCATCCAACTCGCCGGGGGGTGGTTCTCCTTCTAAAGGTTTCGCGAGTACCGGGGGGTGGCCAAGTAATGCTTGAGTTGTTGGAAGGCCTTTTCGCACACCTCGGACCATTCGAATCTCTTGTTCCCCTTCAGAGTGTCGTAGAAGGGCAAACATTTGTCCGTTGATTATGAGACAAATCTGTTTAGTATTGCCACCCTACCGGTCAATCTATGTACCTCTCGTTTTGTTCTAGGAGAAGCCATTTCGATCAGCGCGGTGATTGTTTTCGAGTTAGCTTTGATCCCACGGTAGGTCACAAGGTAACCCATGAATTCTGCCGATGCCACTGCGAACCTGCATTTCCCGGTATTCAGTTTCATATTGTTGAGTTTTAGCTTTTCAAAGCATTCTCGGAGGTGGCCAATATGATTTTGTTCTTCAAGGAATTTTACGAGAATATCGTCGATGTAAACATCAATTGTTCTTGTGAGCTGTTCTAAGAACATACGGTTAGGCGACTGGCATTACCCTGTAACTGTAAGTGCCGCGGTCAGTTGTAAATGCAGTCTTTTCTTGATCGTCGGGATTCATTCTAATCTGATTATACCCTGAGATGCATCCATAAATGACATGTGTTTTTCCCTTGACATTGCTTTGACTAAGCGGTCGATATGTGGCAGCGGGAAGCTATCCTTTGGGCACGCTTTATTGAGATCGTTGAAATCAACGCAGACTCTCCATTTTCCAATCTTCTTTTTGATAACCACTGGGTTAGCGAGCCAATCGGGATACCTGACCTCTGTTATGGACCCAACTTTGAGGAGTTTTTTGACCTCGACGTTGACCTCAATTTTCGTCTCTTTTGTTTGACGGGCTTGAATGTCGAGTCAACCTTGAGCTCGTGACATGTGACGTCGATGTCAATCCCGGGAATATCTTCCACGGTCCATGCAAATGTGTACGAGTTCTCCTTCAGACAAGCTATAAGCTCGATTTTCATAGATTAACTCAGGTTCGCACTGATCACAACACAACGATATGGGAATGCTTCGTCTAGACATACTGAGATAACGGGCTCGCAGGTTGGTTCTCATTTCCCATCCAAAGCTTCGGCTGCTCGCGACCGCCAAAAGATTTTGTTATTGTCCTGTTCTGGTGTGTTGCCAACGGCATACGATTTCTTTTTCTTTTTAGGAGGGAACTCAGAGAACGGATTCTTCTGTTTCATCTCTACAGCGAAGTAAACTCGCGAGATCCCACGATCTCCCTAGATGGTCTCGATTCCGCGAGGAGTCGGGAACTTGAGGCACATATGGTACGTCGACGGGGTTGCTTGCATTGAGTTTCACCATGGAGTACCTACGATTGCGTTGTAGGATGTGGGTCGATCAATGGCCAGGAACTCGACAATTCTCGACACACTACCAGATTTTACCGAGAGATTGATAGTGTCGAGAGTCATGGTGGCTTCCCTCGAGAGCCGTAATATCGGTTTTGGATCTTCTGCAATTTCGAATAAGTCGACTTCCATTTGTTCGAATGTGTCTTTGAAGACGATGTTGGTCGAACTTCCGGTGTCAACTAATATCCTTGCGACATCGATATTATGGACTGTCAGCTCAATGACAATATCGTTGAGAGCTTTGACCAGGTCGATCGTTGCTCTTTCCTTGAAAGAGATGAGACAGCTGTTTGTTTCGTTAGGCATACTATGTCTCAAAAGTTTAGTACATTTTCGAGTTAGATGATCCTATGCCCCCCTCCTTCTAGCGCCAAACTGTGGGAACCGAAATTCGCACTGTCGATTTCCGTTGAATTAGGAACGCAGGGTAAACCCTATTTCCCAGAGGTCTATGTTATCTGCTAAACTACACGCCAATCAGTCATAATATGAAATAAAGATCGAAAATCAAAGTAAGAATCCAAAAGAGAGATAATAGATGTCTTATTCCGAATTTGTGTATGAGCATTTACAACAGGATGGGAGCTTGGCTATGAGAGCTGTCGGCGAGATCCCTAGTTCAAACAACGTAAGACTGCAATACCCTAGTTTAGTCGCAGCTCGAATAACAAAAACAGAAAGTTGCCTAAAAGCTCTAAGTGCTAAGCTATGTTTGCCCTGAGTGGAGATTTTCATGTGTCCCCTGCATCATCACCCTTGAAGTCTTTATATACTCCTCCAGAGGCGGTTTGCTCTTTTCCCTTCTACCCTTGGTCGAATTAATCGCTTCGCGGAAATATTCCTTTTTTCCTCGATCTTCATGATTTTCTTCGAAAACTTAATATTTATCCTTCGATCTTGACATTTATCTTCCGAACCTAACATTTATCCATTCCTGCAAAATAAAAGATAAACCATCACAAACTTTGTTCTTTATTTTTGATAAAATCACGAGTGGTCCTTTAGCCGAGCTTTAGACCTCTTCAGGCTGTTTTCTAACTTAGGCGTTTCTACGATATTATCGAAAGAGCATTGCTAAGACGACGTAGTCTGAGAGTTAGAATATTTCATATGGGGTGTATGCGTCTAAGTGTTTAGTTAGCCGTTACCATCTCATACGATCGATCGCATCCTTTCTCGAGAAAAGGAGTTATTTCTGTATCGAGACGGAATAATGATAAGTTTGATCATGCATCGAAAGAGGGAGTTAACGAGGAATAGGTGAATATGTATTGATTGATCCGACTTGCCGAACGAGCGAGTCGAATTGTTCGTGTTCCTTTCTTTTGAGTTTTGGCCTGGAAACATTCGTTGAGACCGTTTCGAGACTGCATTCGTATGGAAACACGAGTTGTAAATGCTGATTTCGAGAGTACCGTTTTGACCCCAACAGTATCTTATCTCCATTTGCTATCATAACATGTCCTAAAGCAGGTACTATTAAAATATTTTGAGTATTCTGTTCTAAGAGTGAAGAAAAACAGGAGATGAGGTCGCTTGATACAAGAACACAAAGAGAGAATGGTGAGAGAGTATTGAGAGATATTAAGAGATTAGGGTGAGACTTAGCTCGTGAGAGCAGAGAATAGAGAGACTAGGGAATGTAGAGAGAAAATTAACCAGAGAATAATTAAGCAGAAAGAGGAAATCCCCCATTCAGCTTAGCGCAAAATCTGCTACAATGAGCTTTTTTAAGCATTACAACTTGTAAGAATAAACCTAAGATCTATGGCTGTGCTTTCTTGATTTTAAATGGACGACTTGGATGGGTCTTCATGAGTCGTATGCAAACTGGAATGGTTGGACAACTCCTGCATAAGTTGTATGGTCATGATCAGATGCATTTGAATGGATGGTGGAGAAGGACAACTCCTATTAATGATTTTATTCATCTCAAACTAGGAAGTTATTTGTGGCTCTCCATTGCACCTTCGGTTGGAAGCCAGCTGCTCCCACCAGTTGATCGGAAAGCCATTTAATTCAGTCGCTGCCAAGCGAACCTACTTCACCTCTGTGTAGTGCGAACAGTTGAACACTAGCTCTAGCAACATTTCCCATTCCAAGTAAACATCAGGATCATTCTTCCCATGGAAGGGTGCAATCCAGAGTTTAAGGCTTCCAAGGTTGTCCTCAGCTTTTCAGCCTACGGTTATGAGGTCGGTTGTGTCCACCAGCGTGTGATCCAGCATCACTACCATCCGAGTATTCGGCTTGTTCCACCTCTTCCTCAATATGTGGCCCTCTCCTGGCCCGGATAGGTTCTCTAGCTGAAACTCCTACTGCTCCTCCAACCCTACTTGAATTCACATTAACTTCAGGTTGGAGTAAGATATTAGTACAGATTTTTTCAGCATGCCTTCTGAGATTTCTAGTTACACTAGCAACAACAGCTTCCAGTTGAAGTTGATTAAGGTTAACCGTGGAAATGGCTGGTAGATCTCCAGCATCTTGGTCCCTTTTGTCCGCCATGGTAACCTGAAATAGTTAGATAACAAGACAAGTAAAAACCTCATTCTCACTCAATTTGAAAACCCACAAACGTGTTGGATCTTCTTGCAACTTCAGTTATGAGCAAAGTGTCATTCACCTAAGAACTAGAAACCAAGCCCTAACGTGAAGAAGAAGATAGACATATTGTAAGAATTTCTTTGTCAAACCACTTTAACCACCTAGATGGATTTCTCCTCAGCTTTGTTTTTGTTTTGTTTTCTTTTCTTTTGATTTAGATCTTATGATCTCTTTTGTGTCTTTTTTTTATTCAAGATTGGCCCGGTTTGACTTACACGAGATAGATAGAGAAGAATAGTGTTTGATCAATTAATGAAACAAGAAAAAAACAATCGATACCCAAACCTTAAAGTGGCTCTGATACCACTTGATACGGCCTTGGTTAGGCGTTTTCTCCTGGATCACTTGAAGGAATGTTGTCTGGGTTACTAGCACTCTGATATGGAAGATAGTCTTGACTTCAAGCGTTTGATCTGCTCAAAGTTGCTATGGCTTCCTTAAAACCGAATTGATCTCGTTTGTGTTTGAAATGCTTCACGATGGAAATCTCTTTCCTTTATGTGAGGCCCAATGCTCAGGCTCTGAACAAAGAAGATAGTAACTTAGACGATTTGTGGCTTAAAGCTTTTTATTGAATTTTTTTGTCTTCTAGCTTTACCCGTCTACAAGCATTAAATAGCAATGCTAAGCTACGAAAATGCCAAAGATATATCCTAATCCTACTCGTTTATGGAATACAAAATCGAATCAAAGAAAAGGAAATTGTAGATTACATTGGATTTGTTTCTAGATCACATGTGATCTTATTCAGTGGCCAAAAGGTTGATCCAAATCCTTGATCCCACGTCTAGATTGGTACTTATCCTCTCCTTGGCTTGCACGAGATGGATCATTGTCTTCAGGGCTTAAAACTGGGCTTTAGACTTTGATCTTGTTGTTGGCCCAGTCAAGAAGGTAAGTGGATCATCTGCTGGGTCATTGGGTTCCTCCTGGATCTAATGGGCTGGGTCTCGACCAACTCTCTTTTGGGCTTGGTTCTCATAGTTTTTGTCAAGCCCACTTTTTACCTTAGTCATCTTTTGGCGATGAAAGGCTTCCCATTGTGTCATCAACTCATCTAGATCGTCCTCCTTTGAGGTCACCCTCTCCCTAGCCGATGTTGCATTGCTTCGCTCCTCCTCGTCCAACTTATCTTCTGTTTCTGGTGGATCGCTTCCTCCATCCTCCGTCTTCATTGGATCATCCAAGTGACTAGTCGATTATCTAGAAGATGGTAGTTCAACCATGTTGAGAGTGGATGGATCAACTGGTTTTGCATTGGTTTTTTCCTTCGGTTTGTCTAGAAACTCTTCCGGTACATCCAACAAGTTTGACTTGTCCATGGGAGCATCACTCTACACTCCCTAGTCTCTCTATTCTCTTATCTCACGAGCTCAGTCTAACCCTAATCTCTTAATCTCTCACAATACTCTCTCATTCTTACTGCATACTCTCATCACTCTTTTGTCTCTCTCACCATTCTCTCTTTGTGTTCTTGTATCAAGCGACCTCATATCCTCTTTTTCATCACTCTCACATCATCATACTCCAAATATTTTACATAGCCTCTTCATAAGTTCTTGGTACATAGATTTCATCCAAACTAATCATATACCCATAGTGTTCTTCAGGAAACTCAGCAAAGGAACACATGGCTTGAGAAGGATGCTCCACAGCTTGGACATTGTAGTACACTCTCATGTTTACCTAGATGGAAGGATCCTTCCTTATCCTTGTGTTCCTCCTCGATGGTTGAACCTGATCCTCAGCTTGATTCTCAGTTTGAACATGTTCTTTTGAACCATGAGCCTCATCTTGCGAATCTCCACTAGACTGAGCCGAATTCTCTGCTTCTTGTGTCACATTCATGATGACCTGAATCCTTATGTGTTGCTCTTGCTCACCTGATTCAGATCCATTCCCACTCTCATGATCAAGAGGGGTTGTTCTTTCAGCTTCTTCAGCCTGATCAGAAGGTGCTCTCCTTCTAGGTTCCTTATCTTGTGACATATTTATCTCAAGCTTCTCCAGCACAATCCTCAGAGTTGTTGCTTTATCTGAAGGTGATTGAGATAGGTCCTCCAAGTCTTCCCACGTTGTTTCCTCATAATACCCTTTTGACTCAACAAACATAACATATCTGGACACCATAACCCTCCTTGTTGCTGGATTATAGCACTTGTACCCCTTCTGTTTAATTGAAGACCCAATGAACATGGCCCTAGTGCTTTTTGCATCCAACTTGTTTCTCTGTTTCCCTGGAACCAAGACATAACATAGACACCCAAAGACTCGCAGGTGATCAGTGTATGTCTTGTTCTTGTTCAACACTTCAAATGGAGACAAATTCTTAAAGATCTTGGTTGGTACTCGGTTGATGAGATAGCATGCAGTCTGTACAGCATCTCCAAAAACGGTTTGGAACATTTGCATGGAATATCATTGATCTGGCAACCTCCACCAAGTGCATATTCTTCATCTCAGAGACACCATTCTGTTGTGGTGTGTAAGGCCAGCTGGTGTGATGCACAATACCATGTTTTGCTAGATGATTCTTGAAGGCATGACTGGTGTATTCACCTCCATTATCAGACCTTAGTACCTTCACAGTAGCATTGTAATGGTTAGTAACATATGCTTGGAAGTTCACAAAAGCATCTAACACTCTATCCTTAGTGGAAGCAATGTGACCCAAGTATACCTAGACTTCTCATCTATGAATGTCACAAAATACTTTTGGCTGTCCCTAGACATACATGGAGATGTCCACACATCAGAGTGAACCAGATCGAAAGCAATTCTCATATATAGTCTATGATGTTGGAAAAATAGTTCTACAATGCTTCCCTAAGATGCAAGACTCACATTTCAAATGACTGAAAGACACATTAGGCAGAATCAGTTCAATTGCACGAGTATGAGGATGTCCCAATCTAGCATGCCAAATAATGCTATCAATCCTATCAGTAGCACTACTCAAACAAACAGAATTAAAGGGTTTAGGAAGCTTACCCGCTTGAAGATGGTATAGCTCATTCTTGATGTCTCCTCTGCCAATAACTTCTCCAGTCTTTAGGTCTTGGAACTCAACTTCATTTGGCATGAACACTACTTGACAATTAAGATCAACAGTGGCTCTCTTTACTGATATAAGATTTGATGTGAACCGAGGCAGATAGAAAGCAGCTGACTCTTTTTCAAACAGCTTCATGTTCCCTATTCCTTCTATTGTGATCCTATCACCATTAGATATCATCACTCTCCATGTGGTAGCCTTAACATCACATCAAGCTCCGACCCCAAGCATCTGAGCTTTCCCACATGCTGACTGAACTCATCCTTTACTTGTCTCAGGTCACTAAGAGCTCTCTTAACTTCATAGAGCCTCATTAGATTGGACTTGTTCCCAAAAGCTTCTTCAGTAGCCATCTCCTTTAAAGGTTCTCCCTTTATATGACTACACCACATCCCACAGCTTTCCAAAGCTGTCTTTGCCCATCTAGACCACACCCACTCATTTACTTCTTCAAACATCCCTGGTTTACTAGATATGTGCTTCATTTTCATGTTGAGGTCGCTTGTTTCCATCAGAAAAACTCCAGAAAACCCAGAGAATGATGATCATAGCTCAAGACTATCAAGAACACCAAGAACAGCAACCAAGATTTCCAAAACAAGAAAACACACTCACCCCTTTGAGCAACCTGGCTCTGATACCATAATCACTTTTGATTTAGAGAGTGTATAATAGAAATAAGAGAGATTAACATTGTTTGTAAAAGAGATTAATAGATTAGAGAGAGCGAATAGAGAGAGAGAGAGAGAGAGAGAGAGAGAATAGAGAGAGAGAGAGAGAGAGAGAATGGTGAGAGAGAGACTCATAACTGGATATTATTTCTTAATGTCGTGATTACAATGATATATAGAGAGGGGAAGCAGATACAAGGTCTAAACAGCAAAGAAGAAGCATGCAGACTCAATGGACAGGCTGGCTCCTATTTTGAAATACTTGGCTGCGGTTGCTCACATTCTTTGGTCAAATGCTCTCCTCTCCAGCAAAAGACAGCCTGTCAGCTTCACCTTATCCACTCCCAACGTTCATATGGTAAAGGGAAGAGTAACCTGAAGTAAACTACAAGTTAACTCAGTCAGGCAAGTTTTCTCCATCTTCTCTACCCAAACTATTGGTTGAGCCATAATGGTACGGATCGTACGGCCTCTTGTACAGCCATGTGTATGGACAGACCCAACCTTAACCATTCTTTCTCATTTTCCTTCCTTTTCTTCTTACATACTTAGTACACAACCTCCTCTTCTCAACACACTATAGCTTGGTCTAAGCATGTTAATGAAAGTTTTACAGAGATGCTGGTTGTGTGAGTGAGAGAAACCCCAATGGGGAAGTTGAGAGCAAAATGAGAGAGAGACTGATGACAGAGAGAGAGTTTGCAAGAGACTAAGAGATTTAGGGTGACTAAAGAGACTAAAGGCACTAGGAGATTATGAAGAAGAAAGGGGAGAACCCCCCCTATTCAGCTTGATGTTATTACTCGCCAATACAGCATATATATAGATAAGTCAGGTTACAAGGGTTAACAAGAAATTCAAACAAGCGTGTGGAGTCAAACCCAATTCAAAATACTTGGCCAGAAATGCTCGGCCAGGCTATCACTTGCTGGGCGCGTAAATGAAGAGCTTGGCTAGAAATGAGCCACCAATGCTCATAAACCAGTCCATAGATCAGTCAAGGTGCTTGCTCTTCTTTTCCTGTCTTGATAAGACTCAACCTTATCAATAAATGGTAAGAAGCAAAGGGTATCTCGCCTGATCCTCTCAAGATGCCATCCAGATACCTTCTTCATCCTCACAGCTTCTTCTTGCCTTGGGATGCAAGGTTCCTCCATGGATATGTATGGATTAGGGTTTGGTCCATACCCATTTCGTCCCAACTTTGCACAAACCCAAAATATGATCATTTGGTCGAATATCAAGTTTCTAGGTCGACCTCGTCTGTACGGTCCGTACCGTCCGTACGACCGTACGGTACGGACGCCCTAAGTTTGGACATCGACCAAATGCTCCCAAACTTCTCCCATGCCTTCTTCCTTCATTGTAAACCCTTCCTGAACCTTGGTATAGAAGTGCATAAGCTTATGGACACTCCTTAGGTCTTGACAAAACTTTTAAGAGGTTTGGCCCTAATTTTTCACACAACCCTTAGTGATCCATTTATCACTTCAGGTTTAACACTTCCCCTCAGGCTTGACACTAGAAATCTTAAGTAAATCTGGGAACCTTAAAATCACTCCTAAAATAAAACCTTATCAAAGAACCTTACTTTGGAATAAAACCTTGATAAGGAAAAGAGAAAGATCATTTAAGGCCTAGGGATTGGCCATTGAGTTCTTTGTGTCTTAGAGCCAGTGTGGTTGGACACAAAGAACTCTGGATCATAACCTAAATGGTGCAGAAATGATCTTCACATATTGCGCACTTATCAAACTTCACTTGACCTCCTCATAGACCAAGTTTAGGTCTCTTACTCTCAACTAACTTCACAGCCATCTTAGAGAAGCTATGAAACGACCTTGATCATCTTCAGTGAGGCTCAAGCAATGGTACTCTTCAACTCATACTGATCTCACACTAGAAGCCGCATTGATATAGTAACCTTCATACATAGCCAAGACTGCTCTAAACAATCTCTTGACTAGACATGCCACTGCCTAGACCCGGTTGGCTCCTTCTTCAGCTTGCTTGCAATGGTAAGGAGTAAAACATGTCACTGTGCTTAGGATATTCAGGTAGTTAACTTAACTCCCCTCCGCAAGCTTGGATTGAGTCTAGGTCCAAGCTTGAAGTGACCTGTATTGAACTTTAAAATGAGGAGTGCAACATCCCAAGGACTGCACATTCAACCACTAATCAACCCTTCCTTTCAGCACCAGTGCCTTAAGTTCACGAGTCTCCTCAAGACTTAGGTGATGACCTCGCCTTGTGTGTCCACAAACACACACCAGCGGCCACTCGTAATTGCTTTAACAATGGGCACTGCCTTCCTCTTGAACTCGGATTGATGGTGGACTGGAAACACTCCTTGTGAACCTGAAACATCACTTAAAAACATCATGCAAGATAAGACACAACCATTGGGATCAAACCTTGATTAATCATCAAATTTGATCACCAATGTCACAAGCTTTACAACAGATTAAACCAGACATTATCAAGTTCTAATAATTTCAAGCAACCTCTCTAAGCACAAGCAAGATCACATCAGATTCAAGACAAGCTACTTAGGCATTTTTAAAAACTCCTTAATCTGCATCTGACATGAATCTAGATGCATCAATTTAAGGCAGCAACAGGATGATAATATGCAATAACCTTAATCAGCCTCTAATCCATGAGTGCAACCAGTTTAGATAGAACCATTAAACAATCAAATACACATTCATTTAAAGATGGGATTAAGCATCATTATCACCAAACAACATCAGTCATAATGCAACAACCTTAGTCGATTTCATTTCATGACAGGAAGTTGGTTTATACAACTACTAACTCCCTAATAAGCTTCACCTAGAATCAGGGTTAAGCATTTTTGAAACACCAAATAAGTCTCTTTAATCATCCTTGGACTGATTCTAAATCCATTTCATTTCATTTAGGAATCTTAAACATATCCTCAGGTTATTCAATTCAACACAACACACCAACCGGTCATTATCACACTCAATATCCAGAAGGGACAGTAATAGCTTACAGCCAAGGAACCAGATTGATTCCTTGAACCTCCAAAGGCATAAAGGTCATGACTTTGTTGGACATGAGAGTCTGATCGTCACCCACCTCCTTCTGCTTCAGTTTACGGCCATCTTTCTTCCTTTCAAGTATGGATAAGACTCAACCTTATCCATAAATGGTAATCAGCAAAGGGTATCTCGCCTTATCCTCTCAAGATGCCATCCGGATACTTTCTTCATCCTCACAGCTTTTTTTGCCTTGGGATGCAAGGTTCCTCCATGGATGTGTACGGATTAGGGTTTTGTCCGTACACGTTTCGACCCAACTTTGCACAAACCTAAAATATGATCATTTGGTCGAATATCAAGTTTCTAGGTCGACCTCGTCCGTATGGTCCGTCTAGTCTGTACGGCCGTATGGTATGGATGCCCTAAATTTGGACATCGACCAATTGCTCCCAAACTTCTCCCATGGTTTCTTCATACATTGTAAACCCTTCCTTAACCTTGATATAGCAGCGCATAAGCTTCTGGACACCCCTTAGGCCTTGACAGAACTTCTAAGAGATAGGGCCCTAACTTTGCACATAACCATTAGTGATCCATTTACCACTATAGTTTTAACAGTTAAGCTCTGACCATAAGCTCCTAAACTTCCCAATATGCTGGTTGAACTTGCATTCATCTTGTTTCAGGTTGTTAATAGCTTGTTTGACTTTAAACACCCTTCTTAGATTGATATTTTGCCATACACCTTTTTTAGTGTATCCCACAATTCCTTGGAAGTTTCACAGTAGGAGTAAGCTTCCAGGATAGATGCCTCAAGGCTGTTTTGAATGATGGACAACACCATAAAATCCTCCTGATCCCAATTGACATCATCAGCCAGCGCCACTTCTCTACCATCCTCTCCTAGGCTGGTTTTCTTTAGAGGTTTGTCATCACGCACATGTGACCAGAGACCTCTTCCTCCAAGAGCAGTCTTGACAAGTCTAGACCACAAGAGATAGTTACCTCCGTTGAGAGTAACTGGAATCACCTTCATTTTGGAATTCTCTATCAAGAACACCTCAAGAACAGCTCAAGAACAACTATTATCCAATGGGTAAAAGAGTGTTTCCAAAAGAATTTTTTAAAATAAGAGTGAAATATAATAGATTTGTGAATTAGTGTAAGAGAAAGATAACAATAAGGTCTCAAGATCTTATTTGCTCTGAAACCAAGTGAGAATAGAGTGATTATTGTATGGTTTGTAGAGAGAAATGAAGAACATAAAGAACATGAGAGAGAGAGAGATAGGATTTCGTGGGAGAGACAAGAGAGAGAAAGGAAATATATTTTCCTTGAATTAATTTGGTTCTGGATACAAGCTATAAATAGACATATAAAATGACAAAGATATGAATAAACAAAGAATGTCCAAAAGAGACAAAAGCTCTCCTAACTTGAGTGAAAGTGACAGCTCTTCTAACTCTCTCCTCCTTAACCCAACATGTGATTCTTCATTGTCTCTTGCTCACAACATCTAAATTTTGAATTCAAACCTTTCTGAAGGCTTCTGGTTACTCAAACTTGCTTCCAAGACAGGTTAGGTCGGCCTCAACTCAGCTGGTTCCATATTGCCTTTGCTTCTCCATAACTCCATCTTATTTGTTCTTTATCTCAACAAAGGGTTGTTCCACCACTGGGTCTTGATTCTGATCCTAAACATTGCCTTCTTCCTCATCTTCCCTTGTCATTTCTTCCTCATTTCCTTCTCTACACCTTGATCATGAGAACATGAACCTTCTTCATCTTGGTTGTTTCCTTCAGGTTCATTTCCCCCCTCATGGTCGAAGTGGGGTGTCTGACATTCTTCATTGGTTGTGGGGGGGGGACTTGAGTTTGTCCTCCTCCAGTCTTCGGATCCTGGATAGATTAATTCCAAGACTTTCCAAGATAATCTGCATGTTAGCTGCCTTGTCAGAGGCTAGATCCTTCAACTATGCCTAGTTCTTTTCTTCATAATAGCCTCCCTCTTCAACAAAATCTACATCCATCGACACCATAACTCTCCTGGCTAATGGATCATGGCACTTATACCCCTTCTGAGGTTGTGAGTATCCAATGAACATTCCTTTAGTGCTCTTTGCCTCCAACTTGTTCTTCAACTCTCCTGGTCTAAGAACAAAGCATATACAACCAAAGACTCGGAGATGAACCAAGGTTCGTCTATACCTCTTCAATACCTCAAATGGTAGTTGATCATGAAGAACCCTAGTTGGAGTTCGGTTGATGAGGTAGCAAGCAGTGGCAACATCATCACTCCAAAACCTATGTGGAACATTTTCCTGGAACATCATGGACCTTGCAACCTCCATGAGATGCATGTTCTTTCTCTCTGTCACTCCATTTTGTTGAGGGGTATATGGGAAGCTTGTCTGATGAAGAATTCCATGCTGAGATAGGTGTTGCTTGAAGGCTTAACTCGTGTACTCTCCACCATTATTCGATCTAAAAAAATTTGAAATGGTTTGTCACATAGCTTTGAAAGTTTCTAAATGCATCAAGCACCCTATATTTAGATGGGATTAAGGTTATCCAGGTGTATTTAGACTTCTCATCTATGAATGTAACAAAATACTTATGATTCTCTCTACACAAACACGGAGCAGTCCAAAAATCCGAGTGAATTAAACTAAAGCAATGTTCATAGATGGCTGTGGATTTATGAAAGACATTCTTACAATGCTTGCCTAAAATACAAGCTTCACAATATTCTCAAAGACATGAGAATTTTCTAATCTAGCATGCCACAAAGCATTCTTCTTTAAAACATAAGCAGAAACAGAAGTAATGAACATCTATGATCAGGAAGTGAAGTAAGTTCTTCAAGCATATAAAGGTCTCCCCTTGTCACCCATTGCCCATTCAATCGACTACTCTCATTATCCTGAAACTTCACATCATTAGGACTAAAGATAACATTGCAATGCATATAAGTGGTACATTTCTTGACAGAAAGCAAATTGGAAGTAAACTCACGCATGTAAAAGGCTCTAGATTTCTTATCAAATAATTTCAATTTGCCTATAACTCTAATTGGTATCCTATCTCCATTAGCAATCATGACATGTCCATGCGCAGGTTCTATATCTCTAATAAGACTAGTATCACTAATCATATGATGAGATGCACCTGAATCAACTATCAAAAGCTTAGACATGTTATGAGCAATATGAGATTGATCAAGCATCCTAGTATGGGTGTAAGCATTATCAGTTTGATGAAGTATACTAGCAACCTTAGATGCACCAAAAGAATACCCACTTGAGAGTTTGTGAGAAATAAAGAGGTTTTAGATGAAGAACATAGAGACTGAGGAGAGAGAGAGGCGAGATTAGAGAGAGACAATAAGAAAATGAGGAACTGAATTCCTTTCTCCATTAGGTTTCTGGAACCATTACATATATAGGCAATAAAAATATCCTAGGAAAATATTAAACAACTAAGGGCCCTATAATAAGATTAAGAAACTGTAGATGAGTCCAAACTGCCCAATGTTCTCAAAGGCAGATGCCTTAACCCCACACGTGATCTCTCCTCCTAACATTCAAATTCCCTTCGGTAAGTCAAGTGGAGACTTGTGGTTGCATGTCTGGATCACTCTCCTCTTCTCTTGTCTTGTAAGTCACGTTAGGGACCTAGGTTGTACGAACATTCTTGTTCTTCAATTTAAGTCAAATCCTTGTGTTGAACAGAGGTGTTGAAATGATAGAGGAATTGGATAGGAATTGATTTTGGGTAGTCCATACAAGTGTCCGTACAAGGGCCATACAGGCCGTACAAGTGGACGACCAAAATCAACCATGGTCGAAACTTACCCGGGTAAACATAACTTGACCAGAAGTTTGGCTTGACCAAAGGGATAAGGCTTGACCAAAGGGATAAGGCACCCGTCTGGACAGGCTGTCTCATGCCTGGAAGGGCCTCTAGTCAAAATGCCAAACAGATCAAACGTGTGTAGCCTCTCGTCCACAAGAATTCAAACGGGACGCTCCTTGGTCTTGACTACACACTCCTATGTTGAATTAACCTTATCTTGTACCCATTACTCTTCCTCTATATATTTGTATCTCCTTGTTCATCAATATACATCGAAAACGTTTAGTCTCTCTCTAGTCTATCTCTCTCTAAAGTCTATATGGTTTCTTAGTCTAATTTGGTTGAGTCTTCTTCGTTTCAGTCTAAATCTCTATAGTCTTTCCTTTTCTATTATCTACACCCAGATTCTACCCAAGATTTCATGGTATCAGAGCCAGGTTCCCGTGAATCTGGGTTTTGATTTCAAATACTCAAGAACATTTCTTTTTGGTCGGCGAAGAACAAGATGGAAAACACCAAGACTACTGTCATTCCGGTTACTCTCTAAGGAGGACAGTACCTCCTCTGGTCTCGTGTGGTGAAAACAGCCGTGGGAAGTAAAGTTTTATGGAGTAATATTCTTGAGGATGAAGCTCCAAATCTCATTACTCATGAAGGCAAGAAGGAGGTGGTCGTTTGTGATGAAGTGAAGTGGATCGAGGAAGACAATCTGGTGATGTCTATCCTCTAGAGCTCACTAGATCCATCGATTTTGGAGGCCTATAGCTACTGTGAGAAGGCTAAAGATCTGTGGGATACACTCCAGAAGGTGTATGGGAACATCTCAAACCTTACACGAGTGTTTGAGATCAAGAGGGCTATCAAGAAGACATGGAGTTTACCAAACATTTGGGAAAGTTTCGAGCTTTATGGTTGGAACTTGAGATGTTGAGGCCGAATACCACAGATCCGGATGAGCTGAATGAGAGGCGTGAGAAAGACAAGGTCTTTGGTCTACTGCTCACAATCAATGCTATATACAACGACCTCATCGAGAAAATCCTAAGATCTGAAAAGCTTCCTTCCCTTGAAGAAGTATGCCCACGAATCTAGAAAGAAAAAGGGTCCTTGGGGGTCTTTGGAGGAAAGGGGGAGCTTGCTCTTGCCAACCAGGCCGAGTTTCCTGAAGCCAACAAGGTCGACAAGTATGAAGACAAGAGGTTCACTGGGAACTATGAAGATAGGAGTTTTAATGGGAATTGTGATCATTGCAAGAGGCATGGTCATAAGAAGAGCCAATGCTAGGTCCTTGATGAGGACATTAAATCAGCATCAACCATGTAGGAAAAAAAAGGAGGAGTTTATTCATGAAACCATTTTTTTATTGATTCACTCAAAAAGAGAACGCAGCGAATTGGTTTCATATCAAAAGGATTAATCGTTTAGAAGATATGCCATTTTAAGTCTTATTTAGAAGATCAAGAGCATATAATATGTCAAACTCAATGATGGAGTCCAGGAAATGTTGGGCTACTTCTTGAAGCACTCCACAATCCTTTAAGAAGCACCAGCACACACTGCATCAGACAGATCCTTGGAGAATACAATCAAATCAAAACGAAGATAAATATGGAAAGTTGGAAAATTATTTGGTTTGATCATTACCAAACCAAGATATGGCGATTAGGAGACATACTATTCTTACCAGAGGAGCCTGAATAAATAATGAGCAGCATTTCTGTCAAAGATCTCCAACGGCGCTTTCTATTATTTTGTGGAGATTTAAAGACACATTCAGTGAACTAGGAAATTCCTAGACGTAATCATTTCATTCCTAAGCTATCAAGACTCTAGCAATCCGACCCATTCAGCCAAATCCCCCAAACTACTCCAAACGGCTAGTTTCTTTGATTTGCAAGATTTCTGTTTTATTTCTTTTACTTTGAGCATTATATAAGCTCATAATTATCACCATTTGTATGGCACGTCTTTCATCTAACTTTATATAAAATGTATTTTTTTCCTATAAAAGTTTGTCTTTGAATTGATTTGTTCTTTAGAAACCAGAGTAGTGAGAAGCACTTTGTTTTCTTTAGTTCTGTGAATTAGGTTGTTTGAGAGAGTCAAATAGCTTTATTCATCATATTGAGAAAAGTCAATCACTTCATTCCATCAAACCACCAAGTTGAGAGATTCAATCAAGCCATCAATCCGCAAGTTCCCTTCAAGTCCATCATCTGACCAAGGTGAAAGAGTTATACGACCATCAGTTTGGCTCCATCCATCTATCCTTTTGAGGCTCAGTTTTGTGCCTACATCATCTTGTATCAGAGCTTAATATCTCCTATCAGGTTGTGTCTATCTTTTATACTTGCTTTGTTATTTCAACCATAAAAATGCCATTTTTTCCTTAAGTTTTGATTTCTGCCATTTTTGTGTTCTTAGTGTCTTAGTGTTCTTATTACTTAAAAACGAAAAGAAGAAGTTTGTAGTGTTTTTATCTTTAGAAATAATTTGAAAAAGCAAAAGAATCTGTTTGCATTTAGTTCCTAGACATATTTCCTTTTCTAGTATATCTGCATACCAAAAAAAAACCATAGCGTTTTTTGTCTGATTTATTGCATTTCTTGACTTTCCTTTTCTTGGAATGAAGAAGGGAGAAGCATCAATGAGTGTGATCAAGTAGTCCGTGCAAAGATTGTGCAAAGATAATGATGTGCAAAGTTTGTACAAAAAGATTATCTTGCACAAGATTTGCAAAAGAAAGATAAGAATGTGCAAAGTTCGGGTCCGCCTCATTATCTTCAAAGTGAAAATGATTATCTTCAAAGTTCGGGTGCAAAGAAAGATAAGATTATCTTGCACAAGATTTGCAAAAGAAAGATAAATGTGCAAAACAAGGGTTGAAGATAATCATTTGGTACAGAGTTTGTGCAAAATACTCAAGACCAATGTGCGAATCTCCGGTCATCTCATCTCGACCAGAAACCAAGTCACTGGCCCCAAGGAAAGTTTGAATTCAAATGGAGCCAAGATGAGGAAGCCACATGCTGAGCTTAAGAGCTGTTAGGACCTATCATTTTCCCTCATTATGAACGTGCCCAGACTGTTTCCAGCCAGTCTGCCCTTCTGATTCCCCTTGATATAGTTGTTTATTCAGACCAGAGTTTATTCATTGTTTATGTTCTTGGTTGTCTTGTTGCTTCTTTGGCTATATTAATCCCACCTTGTCCACGAAATTCGTCAATCTAAATGGGGGAGTTCCCCTTTCTTCTTCACCATTCTCTGGTCTCATTCTCACTCCATTCTCTAGTATTTTGACCATTATCTCTTATACTCCTCCTAAATCTCTCTTATTCTGTGATACTATCAATTGCAGTCTCTTTGATTCTCACTTAGTCTCTAATTCTCTTTATCTTTAAATCCGACCCCTCTCTATTCTAAACACCACTAACATACCATAATATGTCTATTCTCACATGGTATCAGAGCTACCAAGCTCCTGAAACCCACAAAGCTTCCACAAATCAAGCACAAGCTCACCCTCATTGCTGTTTCAAACCATTGGAGAAGTTTCTGTCATGGCACGTCCAGAGGCTTGCCAGGGTCTATCATCCATTGTCCTGTTCAGCATGAAGAGATCCGTGGAGAAAGAAGGTTTTGGAGCTGTTTGGCAACCAAAACTCCAAACCATGTTTGTACCAGCGATTTTCATGTTCTTTTCAAGATGGAGTCTATCCCTCTGTTCCAGAAGGTGGTGCCTGGTAATCAGGAAGAAAGGAGGGGTCTTAAGCATGAGAGTTTCAATGGGAAATCACAAACAAGAAATGGAGTTGGGTAGAGAACCCAAAATCCAAATCTGCCCAAGTTCAAGTTAACCATGTGCCTTGGAGGTTCAAGGAACCAGCTCAGGTTCCTTGTTTGTAAGTTAAACCTCATTCCCTAGAGTAAAGCTTGTGTTTTTTTGTCTGGTTGAGTTGATTCGTTTCTTTAGTATCTTAGGTACAGTTTAAAATTGCTAGAGTTGTTGAACCTATTTTCTGTCCCATGATACTTAAAAGTTGTGTGTGTATTCTTCTAGGATTCTCTAAGCTTGCTAGCATGCTTATATCTAGTTTCCGTCTTAGAATAATTTTTTGTATTGTGGCTGGCCTAATTTAATTGCTTAGTCTCAGTTTGTGTCTTGTTGCATTGCTAAAGGTCTAGGAGAGTTTCCTGGTCATGTGGTGCATTCATGGTTGTGTAGCTTGATTAGATGAGTAGCCTAGTCTAAGCTACTGTCATAAATTGTCATTACATTCTGTTACTGTCATATGTGTGATGAAATGAGCCTAAATGCCTTGTAATTGATGAGTTATCATGCTTGAGCATTTAGTGAATTGGTTTGTATGGATTTGAGCTAAATGAGTTGTTTAGATTCTGTCCATTGCATTTTCTTAAAACATTGGGATCAAAATTGGTGAGTTATCAATATCTGATCCTAGTTTGTGTTGTCTGATTATTGTTGGAGTTTGAGTGATATTTCAGGTACACAAAAGGTGCTTTCTGTCCACCATCAAACCAATACAAACAAGAAGGCTTTGCCCATGTGTTCAGAGCATACATATGACGTTTATTCATGGTTGATCCAGAGCCTACCCATGATGTATATTCCTGACTGATATAGCCTATTTATTACCAGTTTTAGGCCATGTTTTAGGCTCTATTTAGGATCTATTATGTTTGACTAGGATATGATTTAGAGTATTTACAGGACCAGAGACATTTTGGAGATAGATGGAGATACTTGGAGCTTTTGAAGCATTTAGAGGAGAAGAATCCATAGCTGACTATTTGAGGAGTCGAAGTACAAGAATGTCGTCGGTCGACGACACAGCCTTGGAATCGACCTATGATGAAAGACCAAATTTGATCGATGCTGCATACTTGCCATCGATCGGCGCCCGACTCGCAAAGAGTTGACTAAAAAGCCCAAGTTCAGAAGAAAAATACAAGAATGCCTTGGACGAGTTTTGACCTAGGTTTTAGGGTTTTTATATTTATGCTCATGTATTGAGAGCATCCAGAGTATGCAAGTACAAGCATAAGCAAGGCTTGACACAAATTACATAACTTTATAGTTATAGGGTTTTAGGGGAGAAGATTCATAACTTCTTAGGGAGATTTGTATTGCAACCCCAGTATTTATCTATGCATTCTTTTCAGATTATTGTTCTTTCTTTGATTAAGTCTGAAAAATCATCAACTGCATTTAGGGTTGAATGATAGCAATCATGGATTACCCCGAAAGTAGGATTGCTAGTTAAGTTAATATTCATCAATTGATTGTGCTTAATTCTTGCATTAAAAAACCTAACTAGGATCTTGAAAGTAGGACATGGACGACTACGAGAGTAGGTTCTGTGCGAGAATAGACCAGATTGAACTAGGATGTTCGGCGCATGCGAGAGCTGGTCTAACAAGCCTGATGGACTTATAAAATCTCGTTCACACTTTATTCTGATTTCACCGTCGATCGACATCAGACCTTAGTCGTCGAGTGATGGTCTTTCCTTTTGCTCGCATACGAGAGTTGGAGTTAAAAGGGTCATAATAGTTAATATTTGAGTCCTAGTATATTTACATATATGTGCTGCCTATCCACTATAATACATTAAGCTTGAAACCCTAGATCTAGCATATTAACATTTGCATCAAGTTAGTTTATTAGAATATTTCCATATTTGCTTTATTTCAATATTTGCATTATTATCATTTTTCCATATTGCATCTCTACTTCTTGATAAGGAATATTTCCTTAATTGATTGTTTGTCAACCAATATATATATTTACCTAACTTAATCTTCAGAAATAAGAAATGTATTGTGTGTCATTGCTCTATGTGGATTTGATCCCTAAGTACTACCCCTAATCTCTTTTGGCATAAGTATTGTTTGTTTGTTAAAGACTAGGGTTAATTTGATAGTGATTCGTTTAGAATATTTATACCCTGCTAGAACAACTAAAACATGCATGTCAAATTTGGCGCCGTTGCTGGGTAGCATTGATCACCATTAGATTTAATTTCTAGGATTTAGTCTAGGTTTGTTGCTACATTCAAGTTACTAAATTTTTTCTTTGTTTTCAGGTGCATGCAAAGACACACGAGGAGGAATAAAGAACAAGAACTAATATTCTTTGACCCGATAAAATCGAACGTATTATTCGCAGAGAAAGACGACGAGCATCGGTCGACAGCACCAACACCGCGTCGACCGACACATCTTTACGGAAAACATCAACCGGCAGCAGAACTCGAGCATCGAACGACACTTTTCACATACCGATAATCGACAGCATAGTACCCACATCGATAGACAGAAGCAGACTAGTTCAGATGGTCGTGATGTTAATATTGACTCGGGATGAGGATGGGAACCTTCATGACCAAGACGGTCATCTGCGTAGTGCAGCAGGTAAAAAGATAGACGATTATGGGGCTGTAAGCCCTGATGCAGAAGTAGAAGCAGACGCTGCAGCAGCTCAACCTGAACTAATGTCCAAGATGCTCTGAGAGCACTGGCTGACTACAACCGTCCAGACCAGCTCTACGCCAACAGATCCGCCATTCGCTCTCCAGCTTTTCAGAGAAATGATTTTGAAATCAAGCCCGCCTTCTTCGGACTTGTAGCGTAGACACATTACCTTGGGTTACGACATGAGCACCCTATGGATCATCTAGAGCGACACCTACATGAGACAGTCGATTGACATAAAGATAGAGAGATCGATCGACAATGCGACCTAAGCACATGCTGTTTGGTTGTTGCACTCCTGGTTCAAAGAGACAAGCAAGGAAGACTAGTGATTTAAGGTAGTGGAGCATAGACCAAGGGTGGATCAGTTGGCTTAAGCGCAGGTGTTGGTACTGTTGTGCTCCTGGTTAAAGTTCAGTGTTACTTCCAAGCTTGGTCCTTCACCTATACTCTCTGGATCAAGCTTGAGGAGGGGTAATGGTGAGAAATCCTAAAGGTCCAAGTTGTCCATTGCCTCACCTCAGATAAGAAGGAGGATTCAAGTGTCAGAAAGACACTCCTCATTATTCTCATTTCACCAAATGCAAGGGGAGTAACCATTTAATTCTTTGAGTTAAAGTTTGATTGGCTTATGCCTTGAGAATTGATGCAAGTGTTTATGCATTATGTTGTAGGTACTTGGATCTCTCTGTAGCAGAAGCTGGTGGTCCCTAAGTCCTTTCAACATGACGAGGAGTCATAAGAGAGAGGGAGACACAACTGGCCTTAACAAGAGTTCCAAGATGATGGTGTGTGCAAGTGGTTGAGTTCACGCTTGCACCACAAGTTAGGCCATGATCCAGAGCCTAAGGACTCCACTATGAATTATCTGAAGTTCCTTAGACTCACTTGCCAATCCCTAGGCCTTGTTGAACTCTACTCTTTTCGTTAGCTGGTTTTGTCCCAAATGTGTTTTCTAGCTAATGTTTTTAATAAGGGAGCTTCTTCAAGGTTCCAAGCTTTTCCCAGGATCACCTATCGTCAAGCTTGAGGGGGAGTGTGGAATGAAGAAGGAAGAAGCATCAGTAAGTGTGATCAAGTCGTCAATGCAAAGATCGTGCAATGATAATGATGTGCAAAGTTTGTACAAAAAGATTATCTTGCACAGGATTTGCACAAGAAAGATAAGAATGTGCAAATTTCGGGTCAGCCCCAAAACAGCAAAAGATCAATGTAAAAGAATCAAGACCAGTGTGCAAATATCGGGTCATCTCATCTCGACAGAAACCAAGTCACTGGCGCCAAGGGAAGTTTGAATTCAAATAGAGCCAAGATAAGGAAGTCACATGCTGAGCTTAAGAGCTGTTAGGACATGTCATTGTTCCTCATTATGGACGTGCCCAGCCTATTCCAGCCAGTCTCCCTTTTGATTCCACTTAATATAGTTGTTTATTCAGACAACAATTTATTCATTGTTTATTGTCTTGATTGTCTTGTTGCTTCTTTGGCTATATTAAGCCCCCTTGTCCAACAAAATTCATTAAGCGTAATGGGGGAGTTCCCCTTTCTTCTTCACCATTCTCTGGTCTCATTCTCTCTCTATTCTCTGGTCTTTTTACCCTAATCTCTTATACTCCTCCTAAATCTCTCTTATTCTCCAATATTCTCTATTGCAGTCTCTTTGATTCTCACTTAGTCTCTCATTCTCTATATCTTAAATCCGACCACTCTCTGTTCTAAACACCACTCACATACCATAATCTATCTATTCTCATACCTTTCGCTATTAATTTCGAATTGCATCCAAAGAAAAGCAAATAAATATTATCATTTCGTGCATCACATATTACTTGCATAAAAAAGGATATTGCATCATAGTATTTTTTTATCTTGTCATTGCATTTCGAATTTTCATGATTCATAAAGCATTGTTTCATTATTGAAAATAAAAAAGGAATATCATTTCAACTGATTTCGTGCATAACATATTGGTTTCATCATTTTGATTGCATTTAAAAAAAAAAAGAGAGAAAAGAAAAACATTTCATTTTAGTTTATCAAAATTCTGTCCAAGCATATAGTATTGCCTTGCTTGTTATTATTTCACTTATATTTGACCCCAGTACCTATTCAACACTTAACCCACGAGTTTGTCTTATTTCAGGAACAATGGGAGATGAAGAACACAGTGAATATGATTGGGAACATGAAGACCAGCTCTTAACTGATGAAGAAGGTGGTTATAAAGATGATCAGTCGACAGATGATTGTTCCAGCAGTGATTATGATGATGATCCAGATGGTGGAGAGCTTCAACCAGAACCACCAGACCATTGTCAAGACAACAACAGCTCCATAGATTGGTCCAGAGAAGAAGTGGATCAAGAAAATAACCATGAGGGCGAATTGTGTCAAGAAGAAACTGAATCTTAGATCAGTCTAGATGAACACGGCCATCATGAAGAGGAGTCTCATGGAGTAGAAACAGAGGATTGTTTCAATGGAGAGGCAGAGAATGAATCAGAAAAGGCTTATCCAGAAAATGTCTTTGATTATAACTTTGAACATGAAGAGTCATACGTGGGAGAGAGGCCATGGTGTGAAATACCATACTCTGATCATGAGGAGAAATACCAGTATGAAACTGATTTCCAAATCAGTTCACGCTATTCTGAAGCAAGCCTTGAAGATGGGGCAGAAAGTGAGGATGACTTTGATGAAGAAGAAGAAGAAAAGTTAAATGAGGTTGTAAGAAGTGATGGAGAGTATGAGCCAAGATACATCTAATATGCAGGCCATCACGATGGACAAGAAGCTTACCTGAGGTGGGAGAAAGACTTTGAGCAATGGTTTCAACTTCACCAAGTTAAAGAGGAGGAGAAAACAATAATTGCTGAGGATACTCTAACTGAGTATGCATATTTGTGGTATAATTATGATGCTTTCTGGACAGAAATGAAGGAGCTAATACGTGAGGAATTTTGTGACAGGAGCTGAGAGCAACAAGGAATATCATTTCAGGCACCCATATGTATTTCCTAAGCCAAGAATATTGATTCTAGCACCCATGCCACCTCCAAAGATTAAGCCAAAGAAGATGTGTGGTCCTAAGTCAAGGGACATCACGTGCAACACCTCCAGCAGCAAAAGAAACGATAAGAAAGTTGTACAAACCAAGAAGAAACCAAAGGAACAACGTGTGCAACCAAAGGCAGTACAAAAAAAAGAAACTCAAGAGAAGCATAACTCAAATATGAGTTTTCTACATATGATCAAACCTCAAGCAACTTTTCAGTGGTTCAAAGGAGCTTTACAGCTACCTAAGAAGAATACAAAGGTGAGTCCTGCAGCTCCAACACAGTAAGTTCCAACAAAGTCAGAACAATAAACCGAGAAGCACAAGCAATATCCAAAGCAGGAGGTAGAGCAATGTAAGTCTTCCGTACTTTCAAAGGTAGTGTGCATAATCTGTTATAGATGCCATAAAAAAAGTCATTATGATGTAGCTTGTCCAACTAGATCAGTTGAGACTTTCCACTTAGCAACAGCAGAAATAAATGCATTTAAAGATAAACTTGTTCAGCTAGTCCCTGATATGTCTATTTCTAGTGTAATACATTTGTCTTTGCCAAGGGATGTTAGTGCGGGAAATGAGGAGAACTTTGAGGAGCAATGCCCAGAAGTAGACACAATCCAAACCAATGTGATTATCAAATATCAGCCAACACCAATCACTGCCCTCAACCCAGAGATGATACTTGGTAATCTAGTAAGTGATAAATATGAACTTGTTGATTACTGGAATAATATCTTAACTGTTCATACTTCAAGTATTCAGTTTTCATTGATTCCAGTTCAGATATAGTACACTTGCTCTTTCCCTTAAGTGTCAAGACAGAAACAGAAACCATTGTAGTACCCAAAGACTGGAGAGAAGAACCACCAGATCCAAGGAGCAAAACAGAGGAGTAATCATATCTTACATACTCAAAGGATAACCCCCAGATGCCCCACGCATCACCACACCTAAAGCTTATCAAGGTAAGACTCTAAACTCCCAAAGAAGGATGAAAGCTAACTTGCTTTCTCTTGGTACAGGAGATATAGTTTCAAGGTCAAAACTTCTTCAAGGGGGAGGGTATGATGAGGACATCAAACCAGCATCAACCATAGAGAAAGAAATCAGGAGAAAGCCAGTGGAGAACTTGAAGCTGAGAATAGCTAAAGAAGCCAGTCAGGACATATGTGCAATCAAAACGCCATATCTTACTAACCAGAAGGAATTTATTCATGAAACCTTTTTTGATGGAATCTACTTTCAACAAGAGCACGCGGCGAATTGGTTTCATATACGAAGGATTAATTCTTTAGAAGATATGCCATTTTCAGTCAAAGGTGGCCCGACTTTCATCTAAGTTTATACAAAAAGTATTGTTTATCCTTTCAAAGATTTTCTTTGAATTGATTTGTTCTTTAAAATCAAAGTTGTGAGAAGCACTTTGTTTTCTTTATTTCTGTGAATTAGGTTGTTTCATAGAGTCAGATAGCTTTATTCATCATAGGTTGAGAGATTCAATCACTTCATTCCATCAAACAACCAAGTTGATAGATTCAATCACTTCATTCCATCAAACAACCAAGTTGATAGATTCAATCAAGCCATCAATCCGCAAGTCCCCTTCAAGTCCATCATCTGACCAAGCTAAAAGAGTTATACGACCAGCAGTTTGGCTCCATCAATATATCCTTGTGAGGTTCAGTTTTGTGCCTATATCATTTTTCCATCCCTACCTCAAGCCGACCAAGTTCATGAAAAAATAGGGAATCAAGGGAAAATTTCACCTATGGAGCGAGTGATCAACATGAGGATGGGACTTGAAACCGACCAATGAAGCAGAAGGTCGTGAAGGTGGTGAAATCAAGGCCTTGGTGACCTACACTGCCCATCAGAACCGACCAAATGAGCATGAGTTCATCCGACAATCAGAAATGGATGCACTCATCAAAATGCTCAAGGATAATGGTAACACTCATGGTAATGTCAAGTGCTATTCTTTTGGTGCATATAAGGTTTCTAGTATACCTGAACAAACTGATAATGTCTATACCCATACTAGGATGCTTGGTCAATCTCATATTGCTCATAACATGTCTAGACCTTTGATAGTTGATTTAGGTGCATATCATCATATGATTAGTGATACTAGTCTTATTAGAGATATAAAATCTGCGCATGCACTTGTAATGATTGCTAATGGAGATAGGATACCAACTAGAGGTGTAGGCAAGTTGAAATTTTTTCACAAGGAATCTAGAGCCTTTTACATGCCTGAGTTTACTTCCAATTTACTTTCTTCCAAGAAGTGTACCACGGATATGCATTGCATCTTTATTCCAAATGATGTGAAGTTTCAGGATATTGGAGGAGTCGGTTGATTGGGCAAGGAGTGACCAAAGGAGACCTTTATAAGCTTGAAGAACTTAGTTATGTGCCTAATCATAGATGTTCATTTACTTCTGGTTATGCTTATGTTTTAAATAAGAATGCTTTGTGGCATGCTAGACTAGGAGATCCTCATGTTAGAGCTTTGAATTTAATGGTTCCAGGTGTTACGTTTCAAAATAATGATTGTGAAGCTTGTATTTTTGGAAAGCATTGTAAGACTGTGTTTCATATATCCCCAATCATCTATGAACATTGCTTTGATTTAATTCACTCTGATGTTTGGACTACTCCTTGTTTTTCTAAAGAAAACCACAAATATTTTGTTACATTCATAGATGAGAAGTCTAAATACACCTGGATAACCTTGATTCCATCTACATATTGTCTGCTTGATGCATTTAGAAACTATCAAAGCTATGTGACTAACCTGTGACAACCCGTCCCGTGGACCTCACTGTCCCATAGACCTCTGGTTCACAGCGCTGCAGCGCACCGACCCCAACCCCTCCATTATGAGTTCTCATTAACTACATAATTAGGTTGTTGGTGACATTCGAACCCATGTTCTCACCATTTAACAGCACTCCCACAGGACAAGCTGTCACCAATTGACCTGCAGGTCCTCACCCTTTCTCAACACTCCGACAAAGAAGTTGTTACCAGTTAACGACCCAGTTTCTGGGGCCCGTCAAGGCCCAATTCATTTGCAGGGAACCCTAGGTATTTCTCTTTAAATACCAGCCTTCTATAGTTTATTTTATCAGAAAAACTCATCACGTCGAAACTCTGCAGAAACTAAGCCGACAAGGAGAACCGGGATCGACTCGTCACAGCCACCCACGCCTAAGTCGAGTTCAAACCTTCCACCACCATTAACCGCCAAAGGTAACCGCTTACCATCGCCGTAGCCTTGGTTTTAGTTTTTCCGTTTGATAAATCGGTCATATCTCTTAAACTGTTGTGCTTCTCGAGAATCCAAGACAACCATTGTGGTCCTCTCGTCGAGACGAAGCCGTGTATACCAAAAACGCCCCGATCGGACACCGGACGAAGCCGCACGCGCCGTCAGATGATCCACCAGCCACACGCGTGAAACCCACGCGCCGCCGTAGCCGCCGTCCTGGACCGCCGCCGGACCAACGCCGGACCGCTGCCAGACCGCTGCCGGACCGCTGCCTGACCACCACCGGACCACCGCCGGACCGCCGCAAGACCACCATCGGGCCGCCACCGGGCCACCCTCGGGCCGCCAGCGGACCACCGATGGGCCGCTGCTGGGCCACCGCCTGGCCGCTATTGACCAGCAAGTTGACCAGCGAGTTGACCGGCGAGTTGACCGGTTGGCCAGTTTGACCGGTTTAATTTGATTTTGATTCGGTTATGATAAACCGGTTGGTTATTGGAATTGAATTTCGGTTAGGATTAAACCGGACTGAAATTGATTGGGTTCTGGTTTAATTGAAATCGAACCCGTTTAAGGAAAACCAGTTGGTTGAATTCGGTTCAATTTGGTTAAGGGTTGACCGGCTTGGGTCAGAGTTGACCGGGTTGACCTTTGACCAGCGAGTTGTTTTTTTTTTACCATACCACCGTTTATCCGTTTTAACCTGTTCGAAAGGCGTTCTGACTCGATCTTTCGCCCTGATTTCAGATTTGAAGTCTATTTGAGCAGCTGGAGTTCATAGATACCACTTCTCCAAGTTGCTAAGGTGAGGGTCTATTCCATAAACTATACTAAAAATAGAATTCTTCCTATCGTACTTTAGTTTCAAAACATCATCCGTCTGCTTGAATCGAGTCTTGCTTGATAGTTAGGATATTGATTGTAAACCGGAAATTAGGGGTCCAAAGGATTCAACCGATGATTGGACTGTTTGATGTTTATATATATATATATAATAGTTATGAATATAAGGACTATGTGAGAGATTGCGGGGGCCAGAGACGTCTGAGCTATCAACGCTGATGTTTGAGAGATTGCGGGGTGCAGAAACGTTTGCATATCGACGCCAGAGTATGACTGCGGGGGTACAAAGATGGACATCTGTACTATCGACGCATAATATGTATATCCTTATGAGGAGATGCGGGGTGTATGGACTAGCCTTATGCTATCATCGCATTGTTTGCTTTGTGTGATGCTTTAGGCATCGTGTGTGTTCATGTTAGAGCTAAACTTCTATAGTGGGAGTTCTATTTATTTAGTGAGAGGTTTGCGTGTTTAGCATCCCATACCTCACTGAGTGACGTCCATGTTGCTCACCCCTCTTTGTTCCCCTTTCAGGTGAGACTGACGATCAGGAGTGATCATTTCGGTTTGGTTCTTAGAGACGTTTTATTTCCTTTCTATTTCAGACTTCTGGATTTATGCTTATTGTATTTCAGACATTATTCTATTTATTCATTTTATAGTGTTGAGACGACTTTTGAGAAGTAATAAAGTGGAGTTTCAGGAATTTATTATTGATTAAGTTAATTTGAAAATGCGGGTGTTACAATTTGATATCAGAGCGGGTTCCGTCCCGGCTCCGACCCAGGATGGCGATTCGTGGAGACCCGATTTAATCGGTTTTGGTTCGAAGAGAGTCAGCGGACACTTTATTTGACACGGGAGCTTCGCACAGCTTTGTGAGTCCACGTTTGGTTAAATCTTGGCCTTTTCGAGGTGTCTTTGAGCCAAAGACTAAGAAAATTCAGACCGCCGGCACAGAAAGATTGGGAGCCATTGGCATTCATCGAGATGTACCAGTTATACTTGGAGGAATCGAGTTTGTCGGAGACTTAGCAGAGATGGAGCTGAATTTCTATGACGTTATACTTGTGATGGATTGGTTGTCAAAGCATCGAGTGGTGTTAGATTTCCCGAAGGCAAGAGTTCATATTCCTAAGGCGGATGGGAGGATTACATTTTAGGGTATTCAGACACACCTGGGAGTTTCTATAGTCTCTATGTTGCGAGCTGAGGAGCTACTGGAGAGAGGAGCAGAGGGTTACTTAGCTACCATTTCGATGGTTAAGAAAGATGAACAACATGAACTACAGAATGTTCCAGTAGTTGCAGAGTATGAAGATGTATTTGAGGCCTTAAAGGGACCACCACCATCTAGAGGTGACATATTCACGATTGAATTGAAGCCAGGGACAACACCGGTTTCACGAGCTCCATACCGTTTGGCGCGAACAGAAATGGCAGAGTTGAAAAAGAAGTTGGAGGAGCTACTGGATAAGGGTTTTATCAGACCAAGTACTTCACCTTGGGGAGCACCGATATTGTTTGTGAAGAAGAAAGATAGGAGTTTCAGACTTTGTATCGACTACAGAGGCTTGAACGAGGTGACCATCAAGAATAAGTATCCGCTACCGAGTATTGATGAGTTGTTGGATCAGTTGCAGGGAGCTTCATGGTTTCCTAATATTGATTTGGCATTAGGGTATCACCAGATTGCTATAGCTGATAAGGATGTGAGGAAGACAGCTTTCTGTACACGTTATGGACATTATGAGTTTTTGGTGATGCCATTTGGGTTGACGAATGCCCATGCAGCGTTTATGATGCTCATGAATGATGTGTTTCGCGAGAACCTGGATAAGTTTATGATTGTCTTCATCGATGATATCTTGATCTATTCTGGTAGTAGAGAGGAGCATGCAGAACATTAGCGGATTGTGTTGGAGAAGCTCAAAGATCATCAGTTGTTTGTTAAGCTGAGTAAGTGTAGCTTCTGGCAGAGGAAGATTGGGTTTTTGGGTCACATGGTTTCTGAGGCAGGGGTTGCAGTAGATCCGGAAAGGATTACAGCAATATCAGAGTGGCCTACACCTAGGAGTGCTACTGAAATTCGCAGCTTTTTGGGGTTAGCAGGATATTAACTGAAATATGTCAAGGTTTTTGCCAGTATCGCTAAGTCGATGACGCAACTAACAGGCAAAGACGTCAAGTTTGACTGGACAGATGCTTGCTCGAGGAGTTTCACAGAGCTGAAACGGCAGTTGACGGAGACACCAGTTTTGGTACTTCCTAGACCCGGGATACCATATAAAGTTTATACAGACACATCAAGTATTGGACTGGGATGTGTATTGATGCATAAGGGTCATGTCATTGCGTATGCATCACGTCAGTTGAGACCTCACGAGATTACTTACCCTACTCATGATTTGGAATTGGCAGCAGTTGTTTTGCGCTGAAAATTTGGAGGTTGTACTTGTATGGAGAGAAGGTGCAGATTCTCAGACCATCAGAGTCTAAAATATATCTTTACGCATCCAGACTTGAATTTGAGACCGCGTAGATGGATGGATCTGTTAGCGGATTACAACTTGGATGTCACCTATTATCCGGGTAAGGCCAATCAGGTGGCAGATGCCTTAAGCAGGCGAATGAGCAATGTTTCAGGAACCAAGGAGGTTCAGGAGTTGACTGGGACACTTGCTAGTCTTTGATTATATGCGGTCACCATTGCGGAAGAGACAATTGGTTTGGAAGCTCTGGAGCAGGCAGGCTTATTGTAAAAAATACGCAAGGCTCAGGATAGGGATGAGGCTCTGTGTAAGCAGATCGAGATATAGAGTATTGGCTATCACACAGCTTTGAGCGGAGTGTACTTGTACCGGAACCGAATTTGTGTGCCAGACGATAAGCTGTTGAAGAAGGAGATCATGCAACAAGCACATAACTCGCATTTTTCAATCCATCCGGGAAGCACTAAGATGTACAGCGATCTAAAGCGTTACTACCATTGGCCTGGTATGAAGAAAGATGTGGCTACATTTGTATCGAAGTGTCAGACGTGTCAGATGGTTAAAGCTGAGCATCAGGTACCTAGTGGGTTATTGCAGAACTTGCCGTTGCCAGAGTGGAAATAGGACATGGTGACTACGGATTTTGTGACTGGACTCCCTACTAATTCTGGAGGGAGAAATGTTATTTGGGTGATTGTGGATAGACTCACCAAATAAGCTCATTTCCTAGCAATTAAGAAGACAAACACAGCTGAGCAGTTGGCACATATTTACATTAGAGAGGTTGTGAGGTTGCATAGAGTTCCTGTTAGTATTGTATCAGATCGAGAAGCAAAGTTTACTTCTGCATTTTGGGGAGTCTTTCAGAAGGCACTTGGGACAAAGGTCCATATGAGTATAACTTATTACCCGCAGACAGATGGACAGTCAGAGAGGACTATTCAGACCTTAGAGGATATGCTTAGAGCTTGTGTTTTGGATTGGGAAGGAAGCTGTGAAAAATATTTACCTCTAGCAGAGTTTGCCTACAATAACAGCTATCATTCGAGTATTGAGATGGCACCATATGAGGCACTTTATGGTAGGCCTTGCCATACACCAACCAGCAATGGTTCAAGAGACGGTCGAGCAGGTAGGGATGCTCAAGAGTCGGCTTAAGGAAGCTCATGACCGTCAGAAGAGTTATGCAGATAAGCGCCGGAAAGATTTGGAGTTTCAGGTGGGCGACTTAGTGTACCTGAAAATGAGGACATTTAAGGGAGGATCTAAGACTCGGAAGCTAAAGAAGCTTAAACCGAGATATATGGGACCGTACCCCATTGTGGAGCGGATTGGAGCAGTGGCTTATAGGTTGCAGTTATCAGCAGACTTGTCAGATTTTCACGATGTGTTCCATGTCTCAGTATTGAGGAAGGTTGTGAGAGAACCAGAACTTATTTTGCACCAGCCACCACGTGATCTCAGTAAAAAATTTTCTGCACATGTTCAGCCAGTTGAGGTTTTGGATCGACAAATAAAAGCAATTCAGGGGGTGATGACTGGTTTGGTGAAAGTCCGTTGCGAGAGAGATGGGATCTCGGAAGATACTTGGGAGACTGAGACTCAGTTGAGGATGGACTACCCGAAGCTTTTTCAGAATGATATGGGGCAACCGGTTCCAGAGCAGAATTCGGGGTCGAATTCCTTATTAGTGGGGGAGAATTGTAACGACCCAGTTTCTGGGGCCCGTCAAGGCCCAACTCATTTGCAGGGAACCCTAGGTATTTCTCTTTAAATACCAGCCTTCTACAGTTTATTTTATCAGAAAAACTCATCACGTCGAAACTCTGCACAAACTGAGCCGTCAAGGAGAACCAAGATTGACTCGTCACAGCCACCCACGCCTAAGTCGAGTTCAGACCTTCCACCACCGTTAACCGCCAAAGGTAACCGCTTACCACCGCCGTAGCCTTTGTTTTAGTTTTTCAATTTGATAAATCGGTCATATCTCTTAAACTGTTGTTCTTCTCGAGAATCCGAGACAACCGCTGTGTTCCTCTCGTCGAGACGAAGCCGTAGATAACAAAAACGCCCCAATTGGACACCGGACATAGCCGCACGCGCCATCAGAAGATCCGGCGGCCACGCGCGTGAAACCCACGCGCCGCCGTAGCCGCCGTCCTGGACCGCGACCGGACCACTGTCGGACCGCCGTCGGACCACCGCCGAACCACAGCTGGACTGCCGCCGGACCACCGCCGGGCCGCTGCTGGGCCACCGCCAGGCCGCCGCCGAACCACCGCCCGACCGCCGCCAGGCCACCGCCTGGCCACAGTTGACCGGCTAGTTGACCAGCGAGTTGACCGGTTCACCAGTTTGACCGGTTTAATTTGATTTTGATTCGGTTAGGATAAACCGGTTGGTTATTGGAATTGAATTTTGGTTAGGATTAAACCGGACTAAAATTGATTGGGATCTGTTTTAAATGAAATCGAACCCGGTTAAGGAAAACCAGTTGGTTCAATTCGATTCAATTTGGTTAAGGGTTGACCGGCTTGGGTCAGAGTTGACCGGGTTGACCTTTGACCAGCGAGTTGACTTTTTGACCAGACCACCATTTATTCGTTTTAACCCGTTCGAAAGGTGTTCTGACTCAATTTTTTGCCCTGATTTCAGATTTGGAGTCTATTTGAGCAGCTGGAGTTCATAGATACCATTTCTCCATGTTGCTAAGGTGAGGGTCTATTCCGTAAACTATACTAAAAATAGAATTCTTCCTATTGTAGTTTAGTTTCGAAACATGATCCATCTGCTTGAATCGAGTCTTGCTTGATAGTTAGGATATTGATTGTAAACCAGAAATTAGGGGTCTAGAGGATTCAACCGTTGATTGGACTGTTTGATGTTAATTGTTGATATATATATATATATAATAGTTATGAATATAAAGACTATGTGAGAGATTGCGGGGGCCAGAGACGTCTGAGCTATCGACGCCGATGTTTGAGAGATTGCGGGGTGCATAAACGTTTGCATATCGACGCCAGAGTATGACTGCGGGGGTACAAAGACGGACTTATGTACTATCGACGCATAATATGTATATCCTTATGAGGAGATGCGGGGTGTATGGACTAGCCTTATGCTATCATCGCATTGTTTGCTTTGTGTGATGCTTTAGGCATCGTGTGTGTTCATGTTAGAGCTAAACTTCCATAGTGGGAGTTCTATTTATTTAGTGAGAGGTTTGCGTGTTTAACATCCCATACCTCACTGAGTGACTTCCTTGTTGCTCAGCCCTCTTTGTTTCCCTTTCAGATGAGAATGACGATCAGGAGTGATCATTTCGGTTTGGTTCTTAGAGACTTTTTATTTCCTTTCTATTTCAGACTTCTGGATTTATGCTTATCGTATTTCAGACATTATTCTATTTATTCGTTTTATGGTGTTGAGACGACTTTTGAGAAGTAATAAAGTGGAGTTTCAGGAATTTATTATTTATTAAGTTAATTCGAAAATGCGGGTGTTAAATAAACATTTCAATGCTAAGCTGAAAATATTTAGATCAGATAACCGTGGGGAGTATATGAGTCAAGACTTCAAGCAACACCTATCGCAACATGGAATCCTTCACAAGAAAATCTGCCATATACCCCTAAACAAAATGAAGTGGCCAAGAGGAAGAACAGACATCTCATGGAGGTTGCAAGGTCTATCATGTTCTAGGCAAATGTTCCAAAAAGGTTTTGGTGTGATGTTGTTGCTACTGGTTGCTACCTCATCAACAGAACCCCAACCAGGATCCTTAATGATCTGTCACCAGAGGAGGTCTTGAACAAGTATAGACCAACCTTGGATCATCTTTGGGTCTTTTGGCTGTCTATGCTTTGTTCTTAGACCACAAGAGTTGAGGAACAAGCTGGAGGCAAAGAGCACTAAAGGGATGTTCATTGGATACTCGCCAACTCAGAAAGGGTATAAGGATGTGAATTTTGTTGAAGAAAAAGGATACTATGAAGAGAAGAACCAGGCGGAGTTGAAGGATCTAGCTTCTGATAAGGCAGCTAACTTGCAGATCATTTTGGAGAGTCTTTAGATTAATCTATCCCAGGTTTCAAAGACTGGAGGAGGACAATCACCAAGGTTCCCCACAACCAATGAGGAAGGCCAGGATCCCGACTTCCACCATGAAAGGGAAAATGAACCTGAAGGAAACCACCAAGAAGAAGAAGGTTCAGGTTCTCATCATAAAGGTGTGAAACAAGGGAATGAGAAGAAATAGCATAGGATGATGAAGAAGGATCAGTCAATGAGGGTATAAGTTTTATGAGTTTCTGGTGAGTTAATGGTGAATGAACCACATCAAGGTCGAAATGAGTCTTTGACTGATGGGGATTGTGAGAGATTAAGAGATTATGGGAGATTAGGAGAGATTGTGAGGGAGATTCGTGAGACCAAGAGAGTAACCAGAGAAAAGAGACTCTAGAGAGGTTCAGAAACAAATAATAGTGAAGAAGAGAGGAGGAGAAACTGTAACGCCCATGTTCCGAGGATCGAAGAGAGAAGAGGAGAAACTGTAACGCCCATGTTCTGAGGATCAAAGCTGGGTCGATCCAAGGATTGACTGGTCGGACTGTGAGACGTATAAGATGGGTTGGATGATGCTAGAAAGAGCTGGCCAAAGTTGAATGGACTTCCCGTGGCTGGATATGAGCTGGATCGCTGTCCAAGTAGTGGATAAAGTGAACCCATAGTCTGGATAAAGCTAGGATCGGATCTGTTTGGAGACGATCAAAGCTCCGTCAGTTGTTCTTATGCTCAGATTCTGGCTAAGTAGTTTTGTTTGCGAATTTGTGAAGTGTTTGGACAGCTCGAGGAAAATATTCAGACAAAGCGGAATTTTAGGACAGCAATGGTCGGATCTGGACAAGTATTATCAGATTCGGATAGGACAGTTGAGCTGGTCCGCTGGACAGCGATGGTCGGAAATCAGACAAAAGGGTTAAGGATGTCCGAACTGAGCTGATTGAGCTGATTCGAGTAGTAATGGTCTGATTCAGACAATTTTGGTTGGTTCAGACAAAGGTGGTAGTATCAGACAAGTATGGTCGGATTTCAGATAGGATTGGTCCGATTATGACAAAGCGATTGGACTTTTTGGGTGGGAAAATCCATTTCAGCTTAATTTTTTGCATAAGTAAATTGGCAGGAGTAGTTATCGAAAGGAAGGGCAAAAACTCGCACTGGGAAGACAAAAGTGCGCGGGGTGGCGGTTATCACTTTCTGGTTGAAGGGAAAACCCTTGAAACGGTTACTTGGGCAGTTCTGCGGGTGTAAACTGTCCAATTGCTCATTTAATCGTCTCCTTAAGCGGATTTTCACCATTTTTCTTCACGAAAACTCTAAGGAAACCAGAGGGAAAACTTAGAGATATTAAAGTGCGATAGAGTGGGAAACTTTGAGTTTTGGCCGGATCGATCAATTCTGAGTCCAGTACGTTCGTCCGTTGGGTGATTCCAACTGTTCGAGTGTTCGTAAGTCCGAGAATAACTGCGCAAGAGGTGTCAGAAAGGCCAAATCAAACCGTATCAAACCGACTCTAATGACAAAGGTGAGTGCGCGACCGTAGCCTATCGCACTGAATCGTAGTCTGATTGTTAGGAGTTGTTCCGTGTACTGATTACTTGTCTAATTCAAAATTATCTGCACCGATATGGCTTGTTCGACTAACTGGATCCTTCCATCGATGCATATGGATCAGATCATGCGCCTACAGCCGTTTATGGCCTGCTAGGACTTGACTGGATTTGATGGCACTTTGGCTTGGATCGGTTATGTCGATCAAGTAACTGACTGGATGATGAGCATGTCCGATTATCTGATTGATTGTATAGACTCAATTGTTTTACTTTGGCTAAGTGGGACGGGATGACCGCTCTCACTAAGCATTATGTTGCTTATGCCTCCTTTGTTTGGATGCAGATCAAGATCAGACCCGAAAGGGTAAAGACATATCTTGACCGTGGGACCAAGGTAGGGAGGAAAGATGGTGGATTTGGGTATATATAGGACGAGTTAAACTTGTAATAGCCTATAGCAGACTCACTTGTTAAGTCGAACCTCTTGTTATCTACCTAAATCTTATTATGCTTTTTAACTTGTCTGAAAATGAACTGAAAACGCCAAAATAATTCTAAGGAAATGTTGGAAACTGGCCTAAGTGTGATCGAGGAAGTCGGTTCAGACTCGTACTGATGGTACGAAAAAATAGGCTGGGTCCCTTCAGAAACCCCATTCAGCTTAATTTACAAAATCTGCTACAATGAGCTTTTATAAACATTACAACTTGCAAGAATAAACCTAAGATCTATGGCTGAGGTTTTCTGATTTGAAATGGACGACTTGGATCAGGTCTTGTGTCTATAGCAAGCTGCTCCTTGGCTCCTGATTGGTTTCCCTAAGGCTCCTATGAATCTGTCCATGTATCAGTCTAGATACATGGTCCCCAATGCTCATATACAAAATATTCTTTCTTGGCAGCACATGACAGCCTGTTTTGGGATCACACAGCTCCTTGCCTTATCCTCCCACGACCATAAGAAGCATATAAGGTTGCCTAAAACTGGAACCCTAAGATTGCACAACCTCTGGGCGGGTTGGATAAGGTTGGTGCGGCTGAAGGCTTTTTGTACGGTCGATGGTACATACCTCATGTCCGTACGTTGCCCTATATTTGCACACTCGACGATTTGCTCCCAAATCTTCCCAAAGTCTTCTTAAGGTCTTTCTTGAACTTCTCCTAATTAATGCACAAGCTTCTGGACACTTCTAAGTCATTTTAAAGGCTTTCTGGGATTTCCTCGAGATATCCCTATTTCTTCACAAGGCTTATTTCTTCTCTCAAGTGAACACCTATATCTTATCAAGATCAGTCTAAGTCCCTCCTAGAATTAACTTCACCATGATAGACACTTCAGGACACTTCTGAAGCTACAAAGAACTCTTCTGGACATCTTCAGAAGCTTGCCTTATTTATACACAAGCTCCATCTTCTCTTCAGTTCAACACTCCCCCTCAAGTTTTACTCTAGGAGATCCTAAGTCAAGTTTGGAACCCTGAAGAGTCTCCCTCATTAAAGACCTTGCAAAGAAAACCCAGTTGGACAAAACCTTGCAAGGGAAAGAGTAGAGATCTCCAAGACCTAAAGATTGGCCATTGAGCATTTATGCCTTAGAACCAGTGTGGTTGGACACATAGGACTCTGGATCGTGGCCTAACTGGTGCAGCAACACTTTAAGGCTTGCACAAACTCATAAACTCAGCTTGTCCCCTTCATGGAACCGGTTTGAGTCTCCCCCTCTCAAAAGAGTTAACAGCCACCTTAGAGAAGTTAGGAAATGACCATGATCATCTTCCTTGAAGCACAAGCAATGGTACATGATACATTATGACAAAGGTGCATGAGTACTTCTCAAGAAACGTCACACATTCATTTTAGGTAGCATCTGAAGACTTTAAAAGAAATGATGAATGTATTGAATTGAATTGAATTGAGCTTAACACACTTCCCTTTTGTTTTCGTGATGATTGGCTGGATTGGATAGCCGCTTGAATTCCTCACTTGATTTCGTCATGTACTTGTCTTCAGGCTCTATCTACACTGGACAAGCACACATGCTAAGAACTGGTACGAAGCTTTCCACCAATTTGTAGGTAATTGTCCTAGCTCCATGCTGTCCATATCAATCTGCTTTGCACTGACAAGTACCTGATTCAATATGCAACCAAGTGCATTAGCTCTTATGGGAATGAATCAATCACTCCAAACTCATTTTAAGATTCATTTCAAGTATAAACAGAAATGAAAGAATGATTGAAGAGTGATGTGATGCTTCCCTTTCGTTTTGTTGGTGAGGAGTGTTGGTTCTGCTTCCAAACACTTGAATCCCTCACTTGGCCATTGAAACCTCTTTGTGGCCTCACTTGGCCATTGCGATCACTTCATGATTGCTCCATGGCCTTTTTTGGACACTGCAACCTCTTCATGGCAACACCAACTTGATGGGATGCTGTGTAGATTCTTCAGCTTCATTTTCAATCATCTCACCACATATACCGCATTGAACCGAGACTTCATACTCACACCAGCGAAGGCTGCTCTGAACAGCCTCTTTGCATAGACACGCCACTTCCTAGACTCGGTTGGATGGTCGTTTGTTAAATTCCTTGCATTGGCTTGATAACATACCATGGACCATTGCATATTAAGACTCCCCGTCAAGCTTAACTACGAGAATAGAGTAGAACTTAAGCTTGTAAGCTAAACGATTGCAATTCCATAGCCTTAGGACCACCAGTTTTCAAAGACTTTGGTGATGGTCTTGGTCTTGTGAGCTTGCTCTCTTCCTTAACTAGGAACTAGGGTGTTTGAATTACCCTAGAAAGAGCTTACAAGACAACCTCTCATTGCATAATGACCCAGAATACACTTCTTGTAGACTAAGGACTAGCTATTTCCAATGGTATCATGAAATAGCATCCTCTAATTGCATAATCAATCACACTAAACTTCCTGTAGATTGGGGACTAATACGTCCAGTGATGATATGCAATGGCATCAGACCATAGTGTATACATTCTTGGTTATTGGCTTGTCACTATAAACTTCTTGTGTACCTAACATCACCACAACCCAATGCAATATCAGATCTTTCCCATTGGGACCAAACCAAGACTTTGAATCTGGTTTGATCACCAATGCCTTAACAATGCAACAGATCTTGAAACAATCCAATCATAAGAACAAGATCATGCATTTTCGTTTCTCTAAATGCAAAGCAATAATATATCAGTACACTGCCATTTAGGCTCAGTTTTAAATGCGCCATTATATGAATCCAATACTCCCAAGGCAGAAACTATAAGAATGCAAATAATTTAATCGAAGTGTATTACTTACTAATGCAAACCAGTTTCATCAAGACCAGAGATTCAAGTAGCTTAGACATTTTACTAATTACTACAAGACATCAACGATGGACTATCATAATGCAATAGCCGTATGGATGTAGCAGATCCAATCCGTATGAGCTAATGACTATATGATTCTTCTAAGCAACCTAGACATGCACAAAACACATTAATACCAATGCTCAATAGTACAATGAAAACCAATGATCCAAGTAGCCTAGACATGCTTCTAAATCCCACAAGACATCAAGGAAGGATTTTATTATGACATTAGCAGCAACAAACAAATCAATAACAGATGCACAGCAAGAAATACTAATGAACACTAGCTTAATCAAGACCATAGATTCAAGTAATTTAGACATTCTACTAAATGATACAAGAATTCTATGATGTATTAGCTAAGATTATAGCAATAGAACACAATGAATCAGATTGAATCACTAACTATATGCTCATCTAAATGCACAAACAACTTAACAATACATATGATGCAAGCAGTTGAGACATGCTATTCATTCCTACAAGACATCAATGGCAATAAAAGCTATGGCATTACACAATGCACTCTAAACAACTACACTGGTGCTTTTGCAAAACAGGTTATTAAAAACATGATGCAAGAGCTTAGACATTCTTCTAAATGCTGCTTGACAACAATGATGGAAGAACAATTGTAATAGCAACCAGAAACACCAAGCAATACCCGATATACTAAACATCTTCCAATGCAAGATAAAAGGAAGACACAAGCTCTTATTAAAAAAATAGTGAATTTGCTTACAAACAAGGAATCTGAGCTGATTCCTTGAACCTTCATCATTGGCCTTCTTCGTAAGGAACTTATCTTTGTATTACCCTATTGGTAATAAACTGATGTGATCATGGAAAGTACCAAGGAGTGGAAGCATGAACCTGAACCTGAAGAGCTTGTAACTAAGGATGCAACATTGAAGAATGCTTGGAAACAAGAAGAATACATTGGTTTTGGTGGAAGCTTGATCAACCAAGACAAAGCCATCACCATTCAAACAATTACACCTTCAAGCTGATCATCATCTAGGCAAGTAGGATTGTGTGTGCTCTTTTCCTCACTTCCAGTTTTGTCCCATGAGGTTTTCTGGAGGAAGGTGTTTAACGAGGCAACAAGACTACTTCTCATATCTCCTAGCTGACTGATCTTGGTCCGACCATATGAAGAACTTATATTATCTTATCCTAAGTTTTTATGTTATGTTATATTTTTACAAAACTTGGTCTTTTTTTTAGTTTCCAAGGGAGCATGTTCCCTTTATTTTTGTTTCTAGTTTTGAAACCTAGTTCTTGTAAAAGGCTTCTCTTCTATCTTGTGGTCATGACCCTCTTCTATCATTAAGCAATCTTTTATCAAAACCCCTTTTCTCTCTTCTCTCTTGTCTTTGGTAAATTCAAGTTTTTGGTGTGTAATATCCAAAGTCTAAGGGTGTCTAAGTTGGTGTGTCGTATCCGATTTAGACATCTAGGACTATCAAGAGATCATCCATCCGTCTTGTGTCACCATTTGATCCACATGCCTTGAGAAACTTGAGTCTTTTTGATTCGTTTCTGCAAGGATTATCCCATCTGTTACAGTGCCTCATCCTAGGAACCATGGCAAGGGATAAACAAGGAAGAATAAGCACTGTTACGACTGCTACTTTGCAGAAGAGAATGAAATTCAGAATGGAGATGCAGCAGGAACATGATGAGCATATGCAGAAAAGAAAAGACAGAGAATTCCATGGATCATCGAGAGATACATACAATCAAAGAGGGTTTGTTCAGTTGGAAAGAAACCAGAAATATGCTGGTTTGAAACTTAAAGTTCCTTCTTCCATGGCAAGGCTGATCTTGCAACATATGTGGAGTGGGAAGAGAAGATTGAGCTAGTTTCAAATGCCAAAACTGTGCTGAAGTAAAGAAGGTCCAAATAGCTACAACTGAGTTTTGTCATGATACTTTAAGATGGTGGAATCAGTTGGTGAAGTCCAAATGACTCGATGGGAAAGAACCAATAGAAATATGCCTTAAGTTGAGAGCTTTGATGCACAAAGAGTATGTTCCAAGACAGTACCACAAGGAAGTACTTTGAAGGCAGTCTGAGACAAAGCTATACTCTTCAATCTCAGTTCAGTAACCACATGACAGTAGTAGATCACGTCCATCCACTGGAACTGCATCATCCAGCAAGGAAACAACCTGTTACAGCAAGGACAAGACAGTCTCTGAGCCATCCATAGGTGTTAAGCAGTTCTGTTTGAGTGAGAATGACAAGAAAGAGTTGCATCTAGTGTTTAAGAATGTGGAAGAGCAAATCAAAAAGACCAGAAAAATACGTCCATCCTTAGAAGAACAGAACCAAGAACCAATCAATGTTGTCTCTATTGATCTGAGTAAATAAAGAAGAGGGCTTGAAGTTGCTTAGGCTGATAAATGGGATCAAGAGGGAGATGGTGCGAAGTTAGGGCAAGTTGTACGGACTGTACGGCCAACTATATGGAACACTCGACCAAAACCCATTTAGACTTGACCAAAAGCATTTTGGTCTTCGAAAAAAATAGGGCAGTCTGTACGGATGGACTTTGGCCATACAAATCACCACCCGTACAAGCCAGGGTTCGAACATGGGTTGCAAGGAAGAAGGGGAAGCTGAGGTTAAAGCATGCAAGGTTAAATGGAAGGTTAACTTGTGTTTACTCGGGAAAAAAGGATGATAAGGTTGTGGATAAGGAAGGAGATAAGCCTCGACCTTGACAGCCTGGCTCGAGCTGGAAAGGAGAAGGGATCTGGTCAAGATGCTAAAGGCATCAAGGAACCTCAATCATGCATTCAAAACCAGGCGCGCCTTCCGCTTTGGTGTATTCACATTTACCCCCTAATCACCATTCATCTTGTGCCCGTTTACGGATGACTTTAAGATACTCTTTCTATATATTGTAACTCATACTCAGATTAATAAATAAGCAAACATTTTCGAGGCACTCTCTCTCTCTTATAGATCATGAAACCAAATGCTTTCTCTCTTAATCTCTGAATCTATTCACTCTTTCTCTTTGATTCTTCTCTTTACTCTTTGTTCTCTAATATCTCATGGTATCAGAGCCATGTTGCTCATATCCTAGTATTTGAACCTGACAATCTTCATCTGTTTAAGATCCAAGCTTTCTGGGTTCTACTAAGTTAGGTTAAGAAATGGAAGGAAACAAGGTGAAGATAACTGTTCCGGTTACTCTTAAAGGTGGTGGAAACTACCTGTTTTGGTCTCGTTTGGTGAAGACCACGGTTGGGAGCAAGGGTTTGTGGACTCACATCTCTGATGGAGCTCCAAAACCAGTTGTTAATGAACAAAAAGGTGCAGGGGGAGCTAGCTATTGCTGATCAACAGAAATAGATAAAAGATGACATGATGGTTCTAACCATGATCCAAGGATCCCTTGACTCGTCCATCCTTGCAGCTTACAGCTACTGTGACATGCCAAAAGATCTGTGAGAGACTCTCAAGAAGATCTATGGGAACACATCTAATCTGATCCGGGTGTTTGAGTTGAAGAGAGCTATCAACACACTTGCGGAAGAAGATGTGGAGTTTACCAAACATTTGGGAAAGTTCAGGGCTTTGTGGTCCGAGCTAGAAATGCTTAGGCCAAACACAACAGATGAAGACATCCTCATGGGGAGGCGTGAGCAAGATCAGGTGTTTCGGTTCCTTCTGAACCTGAATCCTGGCTTGAGTGATTTGATCAGGCACATACTGAGGTCCTCAAAGCTTCCAACATTGGAGGAAGTGTGTGCTCAAATCCAGAAGGAGGAAGGTTCACTGGGATTGTTTGGTGGTAAAAGGGAGTTATCCCTGGCTAACAAGGCAAAGGCTGTACAAGCTAACAAAGCTATGTACAGGCATAATGAAAGGAGAGGTGGTGAGGATAGAAGGTTTGGAGGAAACTGTGACCACTGTAAGAAGCCGGGTCATAACAGGAGCCAGTGTTGGGATACTCCATCCCCACCTCAAGCCTACTAAGTTTATGAAGGGCATTGATGCAAAAGTCCACCTTTCAGCAGAAACAAGTGAAGCTGGTCCTTCTGGATCTGGTTCTTTTGTGCGAGAAGGGGAAGGAAAGGCCTTGGCATCTAGACACACACTCTTCAAGAGCATGGAGTATGAGCTGATTAGGAGGTCAGACATTGATGCCCTCATCAAAGCTCCCGAGGAGAATGGTAATGTATCTGGTAATCCTCTAGGGTACTCATACACTGCATATAGCTTATCTAGTATCCTTGATTATTTGAGAAATGGAAATGAATCATATGCTGCATCTAGATTGCTTAAGAAACTTGAACATAAGATTGAGTCGCCTAGCTCTTATACTGCTCTTACCATTGGTAAACCTCTAATAGTTGATTCAGAAGCATCTCACCATATGATTAGTGATGATAGTCTTATAAAAGACATAGAACTTTCACATGGTCATGTAATGATTGCTAATGGTGATATAGTAGCAATAAGAGGAATATGCAAGTTGAAACTGTTTGACAAAGATTCTAAAGCTTTATATATGCCTGAATTCACATCTAATCTATTGTCTGTTAAGAAATACACAACTGATTTACATTGTATTGTTATATTCAGTCCTAATGATGTGAAGTTTCAGGATACTAAGATCCATAATTTGATCGGAAAGGGAGTAACAAAAAGAGACCTTTACATGCTTGAAGACACTGCTCCTGTTTCTAGTTCTATTTACTCGTTTTTTTCCACTTCTGTTTTGAATAATGATGAATTATGGCATGCTATATTAGGCCATCCAAATGTTAGAGCCTTGACCTTAATGTTACCAGGTGTCATGTATAAGAATAAGGAATGTGAAGCATGTATCTTGTGTAAGCATTGTAAGACAGTCTTTCAGAAATCAACTACTTTATATGAGAAGTGTTTGATCTTGTGCATTCAGATGTGTGGACTGCACCTTGTTTATCTAGGGAAAACTACAAATATTTGTGACATTCATTGATGAAAAATTTGAAATACACCTGGATAACTCTCATTCGACTAAGGATATGGTGCTTGATGCATTTAGAAATTTCCAGGCTTATGTAGCTAACCATTATCATGCCAAGATAAAGATTTTCAGGTCTGAACATGGGATCCTACATCAGAAAAGCTGCCCCTACACACCTCAACGAAATGGATTTGCTGAAAAGAAGAAAATACACCTTATGGAGGTTGCGAGATCCACCATGTTCCACTCGAATGTCCCAAAGAGGTTTTGGAGTGATGTTGTGATGTCTGCTTGCTATATGATCAATAGGATACCAACAAGAGTAATGAATGACAAAGCTCCCTTTGAGGTTCGAAACAAGGAGAAGCCAGCCTTGAAACATTTGAGGGTATTTGGTTGCTTGTGCTTTGTCTTAGTACCAGGGGAAATGAGGAACAAGATGGAACCAAAGAGCACAAGGGAAATGTTCATTGGATATTCAACAACACATAAGGGTTATTGATGTTTTGATCCAAAGACAAGGCGAGTTCTGGTGTCTAGAGATGTGAAGTTTGTGGAGTCCAGAGGGTACTATGAGGAGAAGAGTTGGGATGATTTGAAGGATCTATCTCAAGTATCTGATAAGGCAACTAGTCTCCGGATTATTTTATAAGGTCTTGAGATTAATATGACCCAAGATCAGAGAAGGCAAGGAATGCCTAACACTCATGAAGCTGATGATCAACCCCACCATGATCATGAAGGGCCAAATGGACCTGAGGTTGAAGGTTAAGAATAGGAAAACTCAAGAAGTCATGATCAAGGTGAGGTGCCAAATGAAGATGGAAGTGAAGGAAACCATGAACCTGAAGAAGAAGGTCATGAAGAACATGAAGAACCAGTGGTAGAGGTCCCACTAAGAAGAAGCATGAGGGTGAGGTAAGATCCATCCAATTGGACCATTACTCAGGTGTACTACAATGCCCAAGCAGTAGCACACCCCACTCAAGTGGTCTGTTCTTTTGATGAGTTCCAAAGAGAGCATTGTGCGCTCATCACAAGTCTGGATAAAAGCCATGTTCCAAGTTCTTATTAGGAAGCTATGTAAGATAAAGAATGGAGAAGCTCAGTTGCTGATGAAGAAAATGCAATGATCAAGAATGAGACCTGGTATGAAAATGAATTACCCAAAAGGAAGAAGGCTGTAACTAGTAGGTGGATATTCACCATCAAGTTTCTGCCAGATGGGAAGATAGACAGAAAGAAGACAAGACTGGTGGCTAGAGGATTCACTCAAAGCTATTGAGAAGACTACATAGACACCTTTGCTCCGGTTACCAAGCTACACACTATCCAGATTGTTCTACATGTTGCAACCAATCTGAAGTGGGACTTATGGAAAACGGATGTAAAGATTGCCTTCCTACCAGGATAACTTGAAAATGAGGTCTATATGAAGCATCCACCAGGGCTTGAAAGTGTGCTAAGGTTGAAGAAGGCTATATATGGTTTGAAGCAGTCACCTAATTTGGTATAACAAGTTGAGTACTACTCTGAATGGGTGAGGCTTCAGAAAGTCAGAGATGGATCACACCCTCTTCACCCTTACCACATACTTAAGTGTCATTGTCCTTCTAGTATATGTTGATATCATCATAACTGGAAATGACAAAGAAGGTATACAAGATACAAAAGACTATCTGAAATCTGTGTTTGAAATCAAATTAGGGGAGATGAAACACTTCCTTGGGATTGAGATATGTAGAGCCTGTGAAGGTTTATTCATGTCCCAAAGGAAATATACACTTGATCTGTTGAGAGATGCAGGCAAACTTGGTGGAAAGACAGCCAAAATGCCACTGGAGGATGGGTATAAGTTTTCACGTGAGGGGGAGATTGAGGATAGCCAACACTTTGAAGATCCTAAACTCTATATGAGGATGGTTGGTAAGCTAATATATTTGACCATTACTCGTCTGAATATATGTTTTGCTGTGCACAAGGTGAGACAGCATATGCAAGATCCAAGGGAACATCACTGGAGGATGGTGGACAGAATTTTAAGCTACCTCAATGGATCACCAGGCCAAGGATTTTGGATGGGTTGCAATGAGAGTACTGAAGTAGTGGGCTAATGTGATGCAGATTGGGCTAGGTGATAAAGCTGATAGGAAGTCCACCACAGGCAATTGAACCTTCGTTGGAGGGAACCCGGTCACTTGGAAAAGCAAGAAGCAGAAGGTGGTCTCTTGTTCGAGTGTTGAGGCAGAGTATATGGCCATGTTGAAGCTGACAAATGAACTAGTGTGGATCAAAGGGATATTGAAGCATTTGGGAGTTAAGCAGGCTACACCTATGACTATGCACTGTGATAACCAGGCGGCCATACACATTGCAACAAACTCAGTGTTCCACAAGAGGACCAAACACATTGAGGTGGACGGCCAAAAAGTAAGGTAGATGATTGGTCGTGGGGAGATCTTGCCGTTGGACACCAGAAGTGAGGACCAATTGGCGGATGTATTCACCAAGGCAGCAAGACAACAGGTTATTGAGTCTATTCATACCAGATTATGACTCATTGAACTTACTCCAAGCAAGTAATCCCCTCGTCATGAGATCTTTACTCTTTTTCCATCATCAAAGCTTTTATCCCAAAAAGGGTTTTCCTTTGGTGAGGTTTTAATGAGGGAGATCTCATGGCATTCCAAGCTTGGCCAAATCACTATGGTCAATCTTTAGGGGAAGTGTTGATCTGAGTAAATAAAGAAGAGGGCTTGAAGTTGCTTAGGCTGAGAAATGGGATAAAGAGGGAGATGGTGCAAAGTTAGGGCGAGTTGTGCGGACCACTCGACCGAAACCCATTTAGACTCGACGAAAAACATTATGGTCTTGGGAAAAATAGGGCAGTCTGTACGGATGGACTTTGGTCGTACAAATCACTATCCATACAAGCCTTGGTTCAAATTTGGGTTGCAAGGAAGAAGGGAAGCTGAGGTAAAAGCATGCAAGGTTAAAAGGAAGGTTAACTTGTGTTTCTCGGTAAAGAAGAAGGATAAGGTTGTGGATAAGGAAGGATATAAGCCTCGACCTTGACAGTCTGGCTCGAGCTGGAAAGGAGAAGGGATCTGGTCAAGATGCCAAAGGCATCAAGTAACCTCAGCCATGCATTCAAAATCAGGACGGCTTCCCCTTTGGTGTATCCACGTTTACCCTCTAATCACAATTCCTCTTGTAACCCTTTACGGATGAGATTAAGCTACTCTTTCTATATATTGTAACTCATACTCAGATTAATAAATAAGCAAACATTTTCGAGTCATTCTCTCTCTCTCTTGTTCATCATGAAACCAAATGCTTTCTCTCTAAATCTCTGAATCTATTCAACCTTTCTCTCGTATTCTTCTCTTTACTCTTTGTTCTCTAAAAATCTCAGTCTCAGAGATCAAAACTGCTGAACCAGAACCTACTCAAGAAGAGCAAGCTAAAGTACCTACACTCACCACTCAAACAGGAGCTCAACCAGTCTTGAATGACCTGATTCCTTTCATACAGAATGTAATAGAAGAGGAGGAATCCAAGGAACCACAAGCAGATCATGGAATGATACAACTGATTGTCTTTGATCCATGTGATTTCCAAAAGACATTCTTGGGTACTTTTCTGATCATTTCTTTTGCTTGAAACAAGACCAGATCTGTGGAGATTTTAAGACACGAATAGGGCTTGAAGCATGTTGTATTTGAGCCTAAATGAGAGTTGAGTAGTCACAGGAACAAGATCAAACTGATTGAGAAGATTTCAGCTGCACCAACATTTGATTTTTATGATTTCTCGTCCTTTGAAGATAAGGTGTTGCACGTCTCAGACCAACAAGAGTTTCACTATGAAACCAATTGGATAATGTTACCATCTCTGTAGTGAATCCAACAAACCAGAAAACAAAGCAAATGGCCTACTGGTCATCAAGATATAACCAATTTTGCAAAACATATCGTTTTGGATCAACTCAGAGAGATGCTTATATCTAATTGTGATGGAAGGTTACAGACCTACTCCTGGAGACCTTGAGCATATATCAGCATACTTATCATCCTTGGAGAATACTCTGCTCATGCTAGAAACAGCTGGGTCATAACAAGTTTAAAGATAAAAAAAACACCATGATTCTCGACCATGTCAAGATATGGAAACCTCAGGATATGCAGCATCGTCAGTATCATTGCAGAGATTATCAAACCATGATTGGAGATGAAGAAGTCACCGGAGAAGTTGGTCAATTGATCACTAGATAAGTAGAAGAACTCATGTTTTCCTCTCAAATCAAAGAGAAACCACCAGATAAACTTAGGCTTCACCAATCTCAAAAGAAGCCAACCTGAGGTAACCATCTTCTTTATTATGAATTATATGAGTTTAGAACATCTCAATCCTATCTATGGCGAACATGTGAGCATGATATGGTAAGTGATCATGTTTTCAAGAGTTCTTTTCTTGATTAGACAAATATGATGCACTTGTTTTTGTCCAAAGAGCCATGTGCAGATTATGATGAAGCTTTGAAGCATACAAGGAGAAAGAAAAAGCATGGGGAAGAAAAGCGGTTCAAGCCACCTGATTTATACCCGAAGAAACATCAAGACATCACTTGTTTCATCCTCATTAAATAAGCCCCTCTAGATGCAGCATACAAGCCAAAACCGAGCAAAAACAAATTGGGGATAAGATTATTATTCTTTGATAAATTTTCATGTGCTAACTGTTGAAAAGAGAACACCTGGAAGACCTGAACCAAGTGGCATGAGGAGAAGCTCTTCATATGGTGCAAAGGATGGCTTGAGTGACACAAGCTACAAATTAAACTCCAAAGAAAACAAGGAAGACCGCAAGAGTGAATGTGTGGAGCCAAGCGTCTATTATGAATGTGAAGGAGAGCTTTGGGGAAGAAAAGCTATCATCACTTTATGGAGCAGAGTGAGGACGAAAATGGAGATCTTCAGGGATCTATTTAAGTGTGGCAATCACTAATGCTCCAGAGAAAAATAAGAATGAAGAAGGTGCATGAGAAGAACACACACTCTCTTGTTAAGTATTAGTGAGTACAGCTGAAGTTATGGCCCAATCCTTATCTGGAAGAGAAGCCCAAAGACGTAAGGTCCAACATGACACACTATGAAGAAGCTCAAATGATCAAGTCTGAGAGCCCAAAAAGGATTGGTTGAATACAACTTAGTTTAGCACAATCAGTTTGTCTACACAAGGAGCCCAAGAAGAAGAGTCCAATAGTATATGCAGAAACAATGAAGAAGACAAGCCCAATAAGGATCCAGTAAGGAGAGGTAGCTAAGCACACAAGCTGGTGACAAGCAGGTGAAGAAAAGTCAACAATAGCTGCTTACTCATTATACAGTAGCAAAGAAGTCAAAATTTGTTGCTAGATATCTCTGATGAAACAAGAGGTGGCCTTGGTTTCTTCAGCTGGTTTTAGTGTCCTGATGTAAACTGATGTGCAGTAGCATAAAGTTTTGTACTTTGTATAAATATGTATGTGTTGATATTAATGAAAACTAAGAAAGCCATTGAGCTTCTTCCCCTTTATGCTCATGTACTTCACCAGATATGTTTGGGGTTACTTATTCTTAAATTTCAACATGGTTACTTATTTGCTTACTATCATTATCTAAGGGCAGTGGCATGCCTAAGGAGAAACATGATGTTCAATCTTCAACGTTTTCAGAGAACTATTGGAGAATTGGAGTTGTTGAACTTAGAAAACCATGATGGTCCAGAAGACAAGGAGCAGGATTTCAATATCCCTGCAAGAAATAGGCACCTTACCATAAATTTAGTAGGCACTTGAAGCTGACAGCCTTTGGAGATCAGTTTTGAAGATGTTCCAGAACTGGTCCAAACAAGAAGTTATTCATTCTCTCACTAGTGATACCTCCCTACACATCATAAGTGTTTTCCTCGGTGTTGAAACAAGGATGTCATACATTGAAGAGGTGGATCAACAAAGACATATGTGATATGCCTTTGTATCTCAAGTAGTTGTGGCTGTGGAGGTTATCCAATTGTGTTTCCAACAGACCAGAACCTACAAGAAGAACAAAGGTGTTTCGAAAAATGATGGCGGTTTTTTCTGTTATGAAAAACGTGTGTGAAACTTCTCAGGAGGAGATCCTTGTGTTTTTTGGATCACATATCAAGCTCTCATGAAGCTGAAACAAAGGAGGAGTCCAAATGGAGCTCCCATCAGAAGCGGTTCAAGCAAATGCAGAAGCAAGGTGAATCCAAGTTGTTAAAAACGCCAGTACATACACAAGTTATTCCAAGGAGGAGATGGCAGTGCTATTGGTGATACTTCAAGAAACAAACAGAAAAAAAAGCAAACACAAAAGAAGAAGATGTGTACACTCATGATTCCCATTTCAAGATTGGCTTTCATTCCATATCCAGACCAATCTTGAGGGGTGCTGTTAGAATGTGAATCATGAAGACCAACCATGGAGGCTAACCAACTGGTGGAATCCAACTAGCTAGTCAGTGTACACAGATCTCTACTGTAAGATGACTGACCCAAAAGAGGCAGAACAAAGAGGCAAACCGGCAACACCTCTGAAAGATAGCTTAGATGGAGAAATCAAGAAGGAAAGATCAAAATGGTGGTTGAAGTGATTCACAAGGAGAGTAAGTTCAGAGATGTGCACAACTGTTTTCATTGTGCAAGATAGGCTTCCATATTCATATCCATCCTATATTGAGAAGGCGTGTTGACATGAGAACACCAGGAAGAGCTGAACCAAGTGGCAAAAGCAGAAGCTCTTCATATGGTGAAAATGATGGCTTGAGTGACACAAGCTACTAACTAAACTCGAAAGACAACAAGGAAGAGCACAAGAGTGAATGTGTGGATTCAAGCGTCTATTATGAATGTGAAGGAGAGCTTTGGGGGCAGCAAAGCTATCATCACTTTATGGAGCAGAGTGAGGACAAAAATGGAGACCTTCAGGGATCTATTTAAGAGTGGCAATCACTAATGCTCCAAAGAAAAAGAAGAGTGAAGAAGGTGCATGAGAAGAACACACACACACACATCCACACACATTCTTGTTAAGTATTGGTGAGTACATCTGAAGTTATGGCCCAATCCTTATCTGGAAGAAAAGTCCAAAGAAGACAGGTCCAACATGATATAATAAGGAGGTCCAACATGACCCACTAAGGAGAAGCTCATATGATCAAGTCTGAGAGCCCAATAAGGATTGGTTGAGCACAACTCAGTTTAGCCCAATCATTTTGTCTACACAAGGAGCCCAAGAAGAATAGTCCAATAACATAAGGATAAACAATGAAGAAGACAAGCCAAATAAGGATCCAGTAAGGAGAGGTAGCCAAGCACACAAGCTGGTGACAACTAGGTGAAGAAAATTCAACGATAGCTGCTTGCTCATAATACAACGGCAAAGAAGTCAAATTTGCTGCTAGATATTTCTAATGAAACAAGAGGCAGCCTTGGTTTCTTCAGCTGGTTTTAGTTCATGGTTTTAGTGTCAGGATATATAATGACTTGCAGTAGCTTTAGGATAAAGTCTTGTACTTTGTATAAATATGTATGTGTTGTTATTAATGAAAACTAAGAGAGCCATTGAGATTCTTCCCCCTTATGCTCATGTACTTCATCAGAAATGTTTAGAGTTACTTATTTTCAAATTTCAACACTAACTTGCTTTGATTCAGTGTATTAGGTTTGAGTAATGAATCAAGAACTAAATGGATCAATACCTTCTACATATTCGAACTAGTAAGCAACAATGACTATCAAAGAGGCTTGCAAGGTAAGTGTAATCTGATTTAAACTTTGATGTCACTGACTTGGTCCCCTCTATTGCAGGTAAAACAGATTTGAGGATAAATTATTTTGAAGAGAGAGGGGATGATGTGATCATGGAAAGTACCAAGGAAGGGAAGCATGAAACTGAAGAGCTTGTAGATGAGGATGCAATATTGAAGAATGCCTGGAAACAAGAAGAATACACTGGTTTTGGTTGAAGCCTGATCAACCAAGACAAACCCATCACCATTCAAAGAATTTCACCTTCAAGCTGATCATCATCTAGACAAGAAGGATTGTGTGTGCTCTTTTCCTCACTTCCGGTTTTGTCCCACGAGGTTTTATGGAGGAAGGTTCTTAAAGAGGCCACAGGACTACTTCTCGTATCTCCTAGCTGACTGATCTTGGTCCGACCATATGAAGAACTTATATTATTTTATCCTAAGTTTTTATGTTATGTTTTATTTCCACAAAACTTGGTCTTTGTTTAGTTTCTAAGAGAGTTTGTTCCCTATATTTTTCTTTCTAGTTTGGAGACTTTGTCCACGTACAAGGCTTCTCCTTTATATTGTGGTCGTTGTTGGGCCCAAATATGGCCCGTTAGCTGGAGCTGTTTCCGCTACACAATTAGAGGTAACGATGGGCCGAAATAAGGTCCACCGGGACCTGAATCCTAAACGAGAAGAGAAGACGAAGCTAACCTGGAACCGGGAGCTGATTCACTTAAAGTACTAACAAAGGGATGCTCAATAAAGAGGTCAGGTCCCTTGTATGAAGACCTAAGGGAGACTACTCAAATTGCGGATAAGGAGGCACAGGACCCGGTTAAGCAGAGTTCGTTGCGAATTCCTAAATCTGCGGAGGAAATCTCGGAAGTCGATCAACCAACAATCACATGAAGCTAAAAACTATATAAGAAGAAGAACAACAAGGAAAAAGGCATTCGATCTCTCACGCACTCATAGGAGATTACATATTTCGATAGATCTTATTTTCATCATCTCTTGTAATCACTTACATCATCTTTGTAATCCATTCTCACCAAAGTATTCAATATAAATCATCCTTTCATTCATCAAGTATTCACGGGATTCAGCCCGCGATTATCCTTCTCCGATCTGAACCTAATCTAAAAACCTTAGAGGTGAACTTTGTCCCTCACATTTGGCGCCGTCTGTGGGGAACGAGATAATCGAATCCCTTACTCCGTAACTTGAGAATGAATCCATCCAACCAGGCCACGAGCCCATCCATCCCTGATCCCATGATCCAGATCGACGGCTCACCAAACAGGAGAGACTCGGATCCCCAGAATCCAGAACCTCGATCCGCCGATCACCGATCCGAGCAACAGCCTCCAGCTAACGCTCAACCGGACCAAACCGGAATGACCAACCCAAGGTCTTCCGGTGGGAACAACTCGGGGGTCACACACCCCGAAAACCCGCAGCGTCAACCCGTTCCGAATCATTCGGAAGCTCAGCTATCTGAGATACGTCAAATGATGGTACAATTGGTAAAAAGAGCTCAGGATAACGAGCGCACGTTGCAGCAGCTAACTGCTCGACAGCAACGGTTCGAGGAAGTGACTAGATCTCTAGCCGAGACGACTCATCTGTCACAACGACAAGGATCGAGAGTCACCTTCCGAGACCGACTGACCGAATCCACCTTCCCTCGCGGACGCCTGGATTTTTCCCCAAATAGCACTGCTCGTGATGGGCAAGAGCATGTTCCTCAGACACCTCATACTGGGACAACCCCAGTATTCAGTCCACCTGTAACTAGCGCTATGGGAAATAACGTAGCGACGACAAGCTCTGCACCCAATAGGGTTCACGAACAGAGCACACGATTACCGCCTCCACCACCAATTTTCAGGTCTGGAGAAGGAATGCTTTTCCCTCCCAGGGGAAGAACACCGGCTTCAGCCCACCAAAATGGGAGCGTGGTCCCTAATCGAGACAGCCACCCGAGGACGGAAGCTGATCCTACAGCTCACCCCCCAGGTCGCGTCCCTCGAAGTGACCCTAGAGTTAGCGAGCCATTTAGCTCACCTAACGCTTGGGAGAACGACGACGCTCGACTCCATCAAGAATTTCCTCATCAGATTCATCTCGACGACCCAACCGTCCTTCCCCTAGAAGGACCCGAGGCTATTCGCCGGTACATGGAGCAAACTCACGCAGCTCTCCAAAAGTTGAACGCTCAAGTACACAAAGCAACGAGCTCAGCTCCCGAAATCGAGAGCCTGATTGAGGAAACCCGTGGAACCCCATTCACAAACAAAATCGCTAGCTTTCACATAAGAGATACCCGAAAAATTAGGATCCCCGAATACGACGGGACCTCAGACCCAAAGGCTCATTTGAGAGCCTTCCGCTTAGCTATAGTGAAAGCTCACTTCACAAGAGAAGAATGCGAAGCAGGTTATTGCAGAACTTTTGCTGAGAACCTGGTCGGAACAGCCCTCGAATGGTTTTCAAGCCTCGAGCCAAACTCAATAGATAACTTCGACCAGCTCACCAACGCCTTCATGAAGCAATACTCAACCCATATCCTCAAGCAAGCTTCCGAGGCTGACCTCTGGAAAATCAGGCAAGGAATGGGAGATTCATTACGAACCTACATCGAGAAATTCAGAGCGGTCCGAACTAAGCTCTCGAACCCCAACGATCAAGTTGCCATCGAAGCCCTTAGAAGAGGCCTCTGGTACAAATCGGAATTCTGGTCCGAGCTAACGCTTAACCCTCCCCCAACTATCGATGATGCTCTTCACAAAGCATCGAGATACGTTACCTTGGAGGAGGAAACAGCTGCATTGGATAAAATCCATAAGAAATCCCAGAATCACCCGAAAGGCGAAACCTCGGAAGCAAAAGGATCCTCTAGAAGAGGGAGCTCCCGAAATAATCAGACCCAGGGAGAACATTCTTATGCTGTCGAGGAAGTCCAACAGGAAAAACCCGTTGCCGCGACAAGCAAAACCCCCTGGTCAAAAGGCTACGATGAGAACAAACACTGCTCTTACCATGATCGAAAAGGGCATTCAACCGAGGAATGCTGGGACCTCCAACGACAGTTGGCAGCTAAATTCGTAGCTGGGGAGCTAAAAAACGTGGAACTCAAAAAACCACCTCCTCACCAGAAAAGAGGTCCCAGAGACACCTCTCCAAAACGTGAAAGATCACCTGAGAAGGAAACAGATTCGCCACCGCCAGCTCCCAAGAAAAGAGTTGACATGATTCTTGGGAAATTTCCCCAAGGGAAGAGTCTACAAATCGAGACCCTCTTGAGCAAACCACCGCCTCACTCGAGCCCCAGCTCGAGAGTGGATTATATCCTCGGAGGCTCCGATATATGTCAAGACTCAGTTAATTCAATCAAGAGCCATGTACGGAAGGCTGTTTCTAATACTCAATCTAAGCCTCCCAATCCCGAGTCCAACACTAAGATTTCTTTCTGGGAGAGCGAGACATCAGATCTCGACAGACCTCACGATGACGCCCTAATCGTCACCCTGAACATAGCAGGTTACGAGGTGCCTAAACTAATGATTGACACCGGAAGCTCGGTCGACCTTATCTTCTATAACGCCCTGAAAGGAATGGAAATAGATGACTATGAAATTATTGGTCAGAAAGCTAACCTCGTAGGCTTCTCCGGGGAAACAGTCACCCCGTTGGGAACTATCAAGCTCCCGGTCATAGCTGGAGGAATCATGAAAATGACCAATTTTGTGGTCATCGATAAGCCCTCTCCATTCCATGCGATCCTAGGAAGACCCTGGATCCATAAGATGAAGGCAGTAGCCTCCACTTATCACCAATGCGTGAAATTTCCAACACCTGACGGAATAACTACCGTACGGGGTAGCCAGAAGATCTCCAGGATCTGTTACTTGGGAGGATTCGGAATCCTCAAAGAATCACCCCAATAGCAATTACAGATCCAGGAAGGCCGAGAGATGCAACAAAATATTCGAGGTCCTCCTAGGAACCTAACCGAACAAGTTAGCATTGACGACTCTGATCCCGAGAAACAAGTGAACATCGGATCGGAGCTGCCTCTCGAAATGAAAAAGGAATTAATTGACTTCCTGAAAAGCAACGTTAAAACATTCGCATGGACCACCGGTGACATGAAGGGCATAGACCCAAATGTCACCACTCACAAGCTCAATGTAGATCCTACTTTCAAACCGATCAAACAAAAACGCCGTAAGCTAGGCCTCGAGAAAGCCCAAGCTGTCAACGACGAAGTAGATCGACTCACGAAAGCAGGGTCCATCCGAGAAGTACACTACCCCGATTGGCTAGCTAACCCCGTAGTAGTGAAAAAGAAAAACGGGAAGTGGAGGATCTGTGTAGATTTCACCGACCTAAACAAGGCTTGCCCAAAAGATAGCTTCCCATTACCTCACATCGATCGCCTCGTCGAGGCGACAGCTGGCCATCAGCTCTTGTCCTTTATGGATGCCTTCTCGGGATATAATCAAATCATGATGAATCCTGAAGATCAAGAGAAAACTGCATTCATAACCGAGCGCGGGACCTACTGCTACAAGGTAATGCCATTCGGATTAAAAAACGCCGGAGCTACCTACCAAAGGCTTGTGAACAAAATGTTCGCTGGACAGCTCGGAAAAACCATGGAGGTATACATTGATGATATGCTGGTCAAATCCTCGGCTGGGGAAAATCACATTTCCCACCTAAAAGAATGCTTCGATGTCCTCAACAAATACGATATGAAACTAAACCCCGCAAAATGCACCTTTGGAGTGCCCTCGGGCGAATTCCTCGGTTACCTCGTCACCGAAAGAGGTATCGAAGCCAATCCAAAACAGATAGCGACCTTTTTGGAAATGCCGTCACCCAAGACAACCAGGGAGGTACAAAGATTGACTGGACGAATCGCAGCTTTGAATCGATTTATATCTAAGTCCACCGATAAATGCCTCCCGTTCTACAAACTTCTAAAAAATAATAAGAAGTTTCTATGGGACAAGAAGTGCGAGGAAGCGTTTAAACAATTAAAAGCTTACCTCACCGAACCTCCAATCCTGTCCAAACCTGTAACAGGGGAACCGCTGTACTTGTACCTCGCCGTGTCAACCGCTGCAGTGAGCGGAGTACTAGTACGAGAAGAGCAAAACGAACAAAGACCTGTCTATTATACCAGCAAAAGCTTAATAGACGCTGAAACAAGATACCCTGTGATGGAAAAATTAGCTCTGGCTGTAGTAACAGCCGCCAGGAAACTACGACCTTATTTCCAATCACACTCGATCATCGTAATGACTTCGCAGCCACTACGTACGATTTTGCACAGCCCTAGTCAATCAGGACGGTTAGCTAAATGGGCCATAGAGCTGAGTGAATACGATATCGAGTATAGACCTCGAGCAGCTGCGAAAGCTCAGGTCCTCGCCGATTTCGTCATCGAGCTAACATCCGAACAGCTCGATCTCGAAATAGAATCCCCGAAATGGAGCCTATATGTCGACGGAGCCTCGTCAAAACAAGGTTCCGGAATTGGTCTCAGACTGACTTCGTCAGCCGGAGAAACCATCGAACAATCATACAGGCTCGGATTCAGTGCTTCAAACAACGAAGCTGAGTATGAAGCACTAATCGCAGGATTAAAACTTGCTCTAAGCCTCGGAATCCAAGAACTAAACGCTTACACCGATTCACAGCTGGTAGCTAGCCAGTTCCATGGCGAATACGAAACAAGGGATGAAAGAATGGGGGCATACCTTGAAGTCGTCCAAAGCCTTACCAAGCAATTGGCCAAGTTTAAGCTAACAAGAATCCCACGAGGAGAGAACTCCTCAGCAGACGCGTTAGCAGCTTTAGCTTCTACATCAGACCCCCTTGTAAAACGGATTATACCTGTGGAAGGTATCGAAAAACCCAGCATCGACATAGCTACTAAAGCTGAAATCGACAGTAAGCCGAAAGAGGAAACAGAGGATAATTGTCCCAAAACAATGACAGCCCAAGTCATCACGACATTCTGGTTCCCGAAAATCAAAACTCGCAAATTCAAAAAATACACCTTCGGGGGCACGATACAGACTTCAGACTCACTCGTCTATACAGCAGATATCTCCAAAACTGGAAATCTTTCCAACCTTGGAGATACCTCCGGGGGACTGATCCATACTCCTGACAACAACAACAGACCTGGAGATATTTCTCGGGATCCAAACCCTCCGGGACCTGATCCGAGGAACGTCTCCAGGGGCACGACGCCCAACCACGAGAATACTCAGGAACCTAACCCTGAACAAGAACCTCCCATATCTCTTCACGACAAAATCATGAGAAGGGAAGATTGGAGAACACCGATTATGCAGTATATTTCGGAGGGCAAGGTCCCCCCCCCAGAAATGGGAGGCTCAAAAACTTAAAGCGATAAGCGCAAGATACTGCATAACGGAATCATCTCTTTACAAAAGAAGCGTGTCGGGACCTTACCTAAAATACATCCACGGTCTCGACGCCATCAAACTCATGAAAGAAATGCACGATGGTTCCTGCGGAAACCATGCTGGCGGCAGAGCATTAGCCATCCGAATAAAAAGACAAGGCTATTTCTGGCCTACCATCATCGCTGATTGCGAAATCTATTCGTCACAATGTGACAAATGCCAAAGGCATGCGCCGATTATACACCAACCTACCGAAAAATTGTCCTCGATTTCCGCGCCATACCCATTCATGAGATGGTCCATGGACATCATAGGACCACTGGTGAAATCGGGAATAGGGCAACAGAAGCTACGCTACGTGCTAGTCCTAACTGATTATTTCACGAAATGGATAGAGGCCGAAGCTTTCCAACAAGTAACTAGGGTCAAAACCGAACGACTCGTATGGAGAGACATCATCTGCCGCCACGGCGTCCCATACGAAATCGTAACTGATAATGGAGGACAGTTTATCTCCAATGACTTCAAAACATTCTGTGATAAGTGGAACATCCGCCTCACCATGTCGACACCTCGATATCCTCAAGGGAACGGCCAGGCAGAGGCTGCTAATAAATCAGTCCTAGCAAACCTCAAGAAACGCCTGGGAGCCAGTAAGGCCAACTGGTCAGAAAAATTACTGGAAGTACTTTGGGCATGTCGAACCACCCCCAGAAGGGCTACTGAGGAAACTCCTTTCTCTCTAGCCTACGGGATGGAAGCCGTCGTCCCCGCTGAAACCATAACTGGGAGTCTCCGCCGAGAGCTCTGTACGGCTAATCCCGAAATCAACAATGGACTCCTGTCAGATAACCTTGATTTGATCGAGGAACGACGAGACAAAGCTTTGCTTCGCATTCAAAATTATCAGCAAGCGATGGCCCGACATTATAACTCCAAGGTCAGAATCCGACAATTCGCCGTTGGTGACCTAGTACTAAGGAAAGTCTTCAATGGTACCAAAGAACCAAAAGCTGGAAAGCTAGGAACAAACTGGGAAGGTCCCTATCGGATCATCCATGTAGTACGACCTGGCGTCTACAAACTTGAAAAAGTGCGAACCGGGGTACCCGAGATTCGATCATGGATTGCATTCAATCTCAAGAAGTATTACCACTAGGTACCTAAATTACCTGAACTACGTTTGGCTTGATCCCTTGACTGGGTACGTAGGCAACTCCGTTATGAGTGCAGCCCCAATCCAATTCCACCATTACTTACATATTCATAGGGGGCATGTGATCAGCTAAAACACATAGCCCGGATTATTGATCTGTATAAATATTATGCGTTCTGTAAATATCATCAATAAAAACGATTATTCAAATCGCCTCGCATTTCAAGATAACTTAAAACAATCTCTCGAAATTATCCAGGTCTCCAAAAACCTGAACTAAAGGTCTTAAAATCCTAAATATCAGTTTTGGTCTCGATGGACCTGAGCTCAAGGTCTTAAAATCCTAACAATAGGTTTAGGTCTCCGCGAACCTAAACCTTAGGTCTCAAAATCCTAACAAGAGGTTTAGGTCTCGATGGACCTGAACCTAAGGTCTCAAAATCCTAACAAGAGGTTTAGGTCTCGATGGACCTGAACCTAAGGTCTCAAAATCCTAACAACCGCCTCAGACTCCCTCGAATCTGAACCTAAGGTCTCAAAATCCTAACAAAAGGTTTAGGTCTCGATGAACCTGAGCTCAAAGTCTCAAAATCCCAACAAAAGGTTTAGGTTTTGATGAATCTGAACCTAAGGTCTTAAAACCCTAGTAAGACTAATCCAGATTATAACAAATCCAAACCTAAGGCCGTAAAATCCTTAGCAACGTCGAAGGTCTTGAAATCCTCCCAGTCAATTTCTAACGAAACAAGTCTAAATCTAAGGTCCAGAAAACCTTAATAAACTCAAAGGTTTTAGGACCCTTGACACATAACAAAGGTCCTAAAATCCTCAGAAACGAGTTCACAAGTTGAATCCTAAGACCTCAATCTAAACAGGTCCCCGAAAACCCTGAACTACTCAGGTTCCTAAAACCATGAAACCCACTACTAAACAGAGTACAAAAACTAAGTTCTACAAGTCAAGAACAACTTCACCATATTTGGGGGCAAGATATACATTTGACCCCAAATTCTTACTACGAATCAAGACAAGTTAAAGCAAAAACGAGATAAAGGTTTAAAGGCCTCCTCAGGCTATTAGGTCTGAAAATATAGCGAAAAGGTTTAAAGGCCTCCTCAGGCCATAAGTTTAAACAACCAAAAGCCCCGAGGGCAAGAGTTTAACAGAAACATAACAGAAAATTAAAAAAAGAGCTCGAAGCTCTCATTCATTCGTGCTCCTTAGAGCCATCCTCCATATCAGCAGCCTCGATCTCCTTGGTCAGATCCCCCATAACCGTCTCAGCATCAGTTCCCCCAGGAACCATGTCAACTGGGGCTGAATCAACACCCATCAAACCTAAATTAGATCCATATTCTCCGGAAAACGATGGATTAAACATATTGATCTCGAAAGTACCTGAGCTTTCAGAGACTTGAGGAAGGGGAAGTTTACTGATTGAGAAATCAGAAACTTGAGCTTTCTCATACGCGGCAATCGCGTCTGGTACCATGGCCACAAGGCGATCGTACTCCTCCTGAGCATTCTTAATTTCTTCAGCAAGCAGATCCTTCAGAAGGTCGGTGTTGGCCTGAATCTCTTGGGCATAGATTTGGAGTTCAACCTCCTCCTTCTTCTTCACGAACTTCTCTTTGACCGAGGCAAGAACCTTGTTATAGGCTTCAATCACCTCCCTTTTTCCTCTCCGAACAGCAAGCTTCACTTCAGCTTCCTTGTTCTGTTGACTAACTTGAGATGAAGTGATCATTTCTTTCAAATGTGCCTCGGCAATCTTGCGAGCAGCGTCCAGCTCACTCACCTTCCTGTTCTTGACCCTGAGATCCATCTCCAGACTCTCAATCTTTCCCTGTTGAGTATCGGCCTTCAGACCTAGTCTCTCAACCTCGGCCTGAAGCAACGAGACCTGACCTTTAGCGTGATCGAGTTCCCCCTTGGTCGTTTTAAAGAGTTCCTTGACCTGAGCCAACTCTCCAGCGTTAGGAGCATGGCTCAGAGTGTCCTCAAGCTTGAGTTGCGCTCTGTTTATTGCACCAGCCAGCTACGAAAACATAAGAATAACACCATCAGCTCTTTTACAATATAACAATGAAGGAAACAAAAGATTTCATACCTGACCCAAATGATGGGAAACATCAATAAATTCCTCGCGATTCGTCAGGTTACTAACCGGGGGAAGAGAGCATCCTGGCCTCTTCATGTGCCTCATCAACGTGGCCAAACCCCACGGATCTTCCAATATCGACCCTGTCTTGGAGTGCGTGAAACTCCAACCCACGGTGCCTCCACGTGAGGACGAGGAAGAGGATCTAGAAGGCCTCTCAATTTGGTCTGTCCTGGACCTCTTACTTCGGGGAAGATCAACCTCGCGCTGCGGGCTAGTCTCAACGGCTGGAACCTCCACAGGCGGAGGCGCATCCTGGGCTCCCTGAGTGTCAGCAGGAGGGATGCACGCTAAGTGCTCGGACCCCTCATCATGTAGGACATCCTTCAGAGAGTCAAGGAAAGCACCTCCTTGAGTTTTGACATCGCCTTTAGGGGCATTGCCACCTTTGGCTGGCCTCCCTCTCGAACGGAACGACGGCTTAAGAGACATCTTTAGCTGAGTTTTCTCGGTCTCGGATGTGCTAGCTTCGGTCGACAAAGACACCACAGAAGCTCCCTCAGAAACTACATAAAACAAGTCCATCAGATATATATTTTCCGTCGTAAAACACATGACAAACAAAGAATAGAAATGTTAATACCTTCTAAATTCGCTACAGGGACCGGATCCTGAAAAGAAGCTCTGTATCGTTCTGGAAACCGAGCCGATCCAATCCTCAAGGTAGTATAAGAGTTCCAAGTACAAGGACTCTGCTGCAATACTCGGTAAAGAGCTCTGGTGATTTTTCCGGACAGCCTAGGAGGATCGTCAATTTCTGCAAGCGAAACCAAGCAACTGTCAAAGCACGATAAACAAAAAGTAAACAAGCACGAATTCTAACTAGTCCTAACCAGCAGCGTCAGACCAAATCGACCTAAGACCTCGACCCACAGGAACCGTCGAGGGATCAATTTTCACATAAAAGTATTTCTTCCTCCAGTCATCGTCACTACACGAGAACTTAAAGATGCCTAGTTTGGGACGACAAGGAAGATAAAAGGTCCCGCTACACCCTCCTTCGATGAGCTCTCCTTTAAGACAAAGAGACTCATCAACTCACTAAGACCAACGGAGATCCCTTCCTCCTTGGCTCTGGTGATAAAACCATTTATAATTCGAATGACAGACGGACAGAGCTGAGAAAGAGACAGCTCGTAATGATCTAAAAGATCTAGTAAAAGATCCGGGAGAGGGAACCGGAGGTGGCATTTGGAGATATAATTCTCATGAATGCAGAACCAACCCTCCGGAACCGTCTCCGGATTCTCATCAGGCTTACAAACTCGCCCCATCTCTTTCGGAGCATGCGCTTGAACCATAAGATTCACGACCTCCTGAGCTGTCAAAACAGAGGGAAGGTGCGAGCCAGAGGGAACGCTCCCGCTAGAACCATCGTTCTTCTTGAGACGCTTGGACGTTCTCGGAACCACCGACGACTTGGCTTTCTTCTTTTTGTCAGTCTTCCTCATCTTTTCACCCACCTCTTGCTTGACCTTCAACAGTCGAGCACCGGAAGCAGAAGGCCGAGATTCTCCTGAACTTTCTCGCCTAGACATAATTGGGAATCGAAGAGCGAAGAGAAAAGGAAAAAGAAAGGTCTTTGATATACAGGAACCAAATTCTTCGAGATCAAAAGGCTTGAGAGGATGAAGAAGAGTCACAAACGATAATAAAAAAAAAAACTAACTAGAGTTAAAATAAGAGAGAGGGGAAGTTACCTTGGAAACCGAAAGCGTGGAGAAGTGGAGAGAGTTGCAGTTAATAACTGCAGCTTTATATCGCATCGAGCCTCGGTAAAAGGGGGATACTTATTTGAAATCCGTTAATCCGAACCGTCGAAAGTGCTGAGCACAATCGTAACCGTCAGATTAAGAAGAATATTCTGTGTTAAAAAAAAAAAACTTTTTTCAATAAAGTGCAATCATTATCTCGACGAGAGTGTTGAGATCACGCGGCGCCTAGGTCTAGGTTCCAAGATAGGAAACCTAGTCTCGGAAGCTGGGGGCAACTGTTGGGCCCAAATATGGCCTGTTAGCTGGAGCTGTTTCAGCTACACAATTAGAGGTAACGATGGGCCGAAATAAGGTCCACCGGGACCTGAATCCTAAACGAGAAGAGAAGACGAAGCTAACCTGGAACCGGGAGCTGATTCACTTAAAGTACTAACAAAGGGATGCTCAATAAAGAGGTCAGGTCCCTTGTATGAAGACCTAAGGGAGACTACTCAAATTGCGGATAAGGAGGCGCAGGACCCGGTCAAGCAGAGTTCGTTGCGAATTCCTAAATCTGCGGAGGAAATCTCGGAAGTCGATCAACCAACAATCACATGAAGCTAAAAACTATATAAGAAGAAGAACAACAAGGAAAAAGGCATTCGATCTCTCACGCACTCATAGGAGATTACATATTTCGATAGATCTTATTTTCATTATCTCTTGTAATCACTTACATCATCTTTGTAATCCATTCTCACCAAAGTATTCAATATAAATCATCTTTTCATTCATCAAGTATTCACGGGATTCAGCCCGCGATTGTCCTTCTCCGATCTGAACCTAATCTAAAAACCTTAGAGGTGAACTTTGTCCCTCACAGTCGTGACCCCCTTCTATCATTAAGCAATCTTTTATAAAAAACCCTTCTCTCTTTTCTCTCTTGTCTCTGGCAAGTTGAAGTTTTTTTGGTGTGTAATATCCAGAGTCTAAGGGTGTCTAAGTTGGTGTGTCATATCTGATTTAGTCATCTAGGATTATCAAAAGATCATACATCCCTCTAGTGTTACCATTCAATTCACATGTCTTGAGAAACTTGAGTCTTTTTGATTCGTTTCTGCAAGGATAATCCCATCTGTTCAAGATCATCATCCTAGGATTGTATTGTAAACTTCTTTGCGTGTCCACTTTCCTCTCTACATTCTTTTGAATTGTAGGCTATGGGGACTAAACCAAAATCCTCTCTACACTCTTTCGAGTTGGCTATGGGTTCTCCATGGATTGTTGGCAATGGGCAGTGACCTACTCTTCTTACTCCACGGTTTGCTGTGTGTCTCTTCACACTTCTTGTGTTCCTGGACATCACACAATCTCAAGGGAAAGGTTAGATCACCACATTGGGACCAAGGCTTGACCAATCGCCAAGTTTGATGATCAATGTCAAATGCACTGCAATAGAAAAAAATCAAGACTATATCAGGTTCTATTCTATCCATGCAACCTCTCTAACTGCAAATGCAATCATGCAATAGTTCTCTCTAAATTCTTATGCAAGATCAATATCAAACACTACAGCATCTAGGCCATGATTTTTACCTTAAACTGCAACTTAGACATGAATCTAGTTGCATCAACATTAAGGCAGCACAATGATAATGCAAAACTGCCTTTAAATCAGTTCTAAGAGACGAGAATTAAACCACAGGAGTAGAAAACACATCTATCACCCTAATTCACATTCACACATTGAACAAGGCATAAATTACTAGATGCATTCATCTTCAAACAGCAACATGATGATAATAAAAAACCCCTAAGCAAGAGTTCTAGTCATAATGAATGCAGATTATAGCAAACAAGGACTCAGCAAGAAAGCTAATATAATGCAACAAAGCTGGTCAAAATAATGATACCATCAGCCTAGACATCTCTATGGATGTAAAAAAATACCGCAACATATAAAGGATGAATCAGCTGTGGCAAAACAATATGAAAACTCAATATTCAGTATTAAGGTGTGGCAAATATCATCAAGAACACATAACAAGACTCTTAAGCATCTTGGGACAGAAACTAGACACAGTAATTCTAGCAATTGTAAAACGACTCCTACGAAAATAAACCACCACCTCAGAACATCCAGAGACATAAGTCAAGATCATATTAGAAAGGAGAGGTTTAACTTACCGCCAAGGAACCTGAGCTGGTTCCTTGAACCTCCAATGCACACAGTTCATGAGAACTTGATAGATCCTAGGTATTGGTTCTTAAATCAACTCCTCCTTCTTGTTTATACCTTCTCCATTTACCCCTCACTCTCAAGACACCTCCTTTCTTCTGTTTGTAAGTCACCATCTTCTTGAACAGAGAGCAAGTCTTCATCTTGAAGGCTTTCATCTTGGACAGAGAATAAGAATCACTTGGATATGCTTGTTTTGGAGCTTAACTTGTCAAATGGCTCCATAAACTTCTGTTTCCAAGGGATCTCTTCATCATACTGGATAGGAAGAAGGTGATACACTCGAGGCACGCCATGGTTCTGGAGAAGTCTTCATCTTGAAACAACTTGAACAATGGCTTGAACTCAAAACAGATGAGGTGAGGGAAAGACTTGAGTTTTGAGATGTTGTGGAAGAGAACACCAAGATCTGATGAACCTGGCTCTGATACCAATTAATTTTTATCAGTTTCTGGTGTTTAACTGGTGAATGAACCACAGCAAGGTCGAAATGAGTCTTGGACAGAAAAGAGAATAGCAAAATGAGACTGATGGAGATTTTCAGAGATTAAGAGATTATGGGAGATTAGGAGAGATTGAGAGGGAGATTCGTGATACTGAGAGAGTAACCAGAGAAAAGGGAATCTAGAGAGATTCATAACAAATAATAGTGAAGAAGAAAGGAGGGGAAAATAGTGAAGAAGAAAGGAGGGGAAACCTCCATTTAACTTAATTTACAAAATCTGCTACAATAAGCATATATAAGCATTACAACATGCAAAAATAAACCTAAGATCTATGTCCGAGATTTTCTGATTTTAAATGGACGACTTGGATCATGTCTTGTGTCTTTAGCAAGCTGCTCCTTGGCTCCTGATTGGTTTCCCTAAGGCTCCTATGAATCTGTCCGTGTATCAGTCTAGATACATGGTCCCCAATGCTCACATACAAAAGATGCTTTCTTGGCAGCACATGTCAGCCTGTTTTGGGACCACACATCTCATTGCCTTACCCTCCCACGTCAATAAGAATCATATAAGGTTGCCTAAACCAGCACCCTAAGATATCTTAACCTCTGGTCAGGTTAATAAGGTTGGTGCGGCTTAAGGCTTTTTGTACGGTCGATGATACGGACCTCATGTCCGTACCTCGCCCTATATTTGCACACTTGACCATTTGCTCCCAAATCTTCCCAAAGTCTTCTTAAGGTCTTTCTTGAACTTCTCCTAATTGTTTCACAAGCTTATGGACATTCCTAAGGCATTTTAGAGGCTTTCAGTGATTTCTTGGAGATATCCCTATTTCTGCACAAGGCTTATTTCTTCTCTCAAGTTAACACCTATCTCTTCTCAAGATCAGTCTAAGTATCTCCTGAACTTAACTTCACCATGATAGACACTTCAGGATACTCCTAAAGCTACAAAGAACTCTTCTGGACATCTTCGGGAGCTTGCCTTATTTATGCACAAGCTCCATCTTCTCTTCAGTTAAACATAGGGAAATGGTCAGAATCAGGATCAAGAACCAGTGGTGGAACAACACTTAAGGAGAGGCATCAGGATAAGGAATCCTCCATCCAATTTGGTTAACACCAAAGTTTACTAGAATGCTCAGGCTGTGGAACTTCCATCCCAAGTATCATGCTCATTTGCTCACTACCATGAAGAACATTGTGCTTTATGATCAGTATGGATGAGAGTTACATTCCACAGTTGTAAAGAAAGTGTAGTGATCAAGAAAGATACTTGGTATGAGAATGAGCTACCAACAGGGAAGAAAGCAGTATCTAGTAGATGGATATTCACAATCAAATATCTTGCAAATGGGAAGTTTGACAGAAAGTAGACCAAATTGGTTGCAAGAGGATTTACTATAACGTATGGTGAAGACTATCTAGACACATTTGCTCCAGTTGCAAAGCTTCACACAATCAGAATAGTATTATCAGTGGCAGTAAACCTTAAGTGGGGGCTTTGGTAGATGGATGTGAAGAATGGATTTCTTTAAAGAGAACTTGAAGATAAGGTGTACATGTATCCTCCTCATGGATTAGAATAGTTGGTAGAGGAAGAAAATGTTTTGAGATTGAAGAAAGCTATCTATGGTCTCAAACAGTAACCAAGGGAATGGTACAACAAGCTCAACACTACCTTGAATGGAATATTCTTCAAGATTTGAACTCGACCATACTCTCTTCACCCTCATTACACCATCAAGGATTATTTTCCTTCGAGTGTATGTTGACAAGGAAGGTATACAAGCTACCAAAGATTATCTAAAGTCTGTCTTTGAAATTAAAGATTTGGGAGAGATGAAATACTTCCTTGGAATAGAGATATGTAGATCCAAGGAAGGTTTATTTCTGTCTCAGAGAAAGTAAACACTTGATCTTTTAAAAGATGCAGGTATACAAGGAGGAAATACAGCCAAAAATCCTCTGGAGGATGGATTCAAGGTTCCACGTGAGGGGGGAAATGGAAGACAGTCCACCATTCCAAGATGCCAAGCTCTATAGAAAGCTTGTTGGGAAGTTGATTACTTGACCATCACAAGGCCTGATATATGTTTTTCTGTGAACCAGGTAAGTCAACACATGCAAGGAACAAAGGAGCATCATTGGAACATGGTAAACCGTCTACTCATGGACCTGAATGGATCACCAGACCAAGGAGTTTGGATGGGTTGCAATGAGAGCACTGAGGTGGTTGGGTATTGTGATGCGGACTGGGCCGGAGATAGAATTGATAGGAAGTCGACTACGACTATTACACATTCATTGGTGGTAACCTTGTTACTTGAAAGAGCAAGAAGTAGAAGGTGATGTAATGCTCAAGCGCATAAATTGAGTATAGAGCAATGCTGAAGTTGACAAATGAGTTGGTTTGGATCAAAGATATACTGAAGCACTTGGGAATTGATCAAGCCACGCCCATGACAAAGCATTGTGATAACCAAGAAGCCATCCACATTTCATCCAAGTTGGTGTTCCATGAGAGGACGAAGCACATTTGGTTGATTGCCATAAGGTGAGGCAAATGATTGTATGCGGAGACATCTTGCCTTGCTATCCGCAAAGTGAAGACCAGCTAGCTGATGTGTTCACTAAAGTAGCTAGACAAAAGACTATTGAGTCCATCCACAAGAGACTTGGACTCATGGATCTCATCATACGGAACTGATACCATTGCCGTGGGGTCTTTACTCTTTTCCTTGCCAGGGTTTTATCCCCGAGGGTTTTCCTTGATAAGGTGTTTAACGAGGGAGATCTCACGGCATCCAAGCTTGACCGGTTCCCTTGGTCGAGCTTGAGGGGGAGTGTTGAACAGAGGTGTTGAAATGATAGAGGAAGTGGAGAGGAATTAATTTTGGGTCGTCCATCCCAAGTATCATGCTCATTTGCTCACTACCATGAAGAACATTGTGCTTTATGATCAGTATGGATGAGAGTTACATTCCACAGTTGTAAAGAAAGTGTAGTGATCAAGAAAGATACTTGGTATGAGAATGAGCTACCAACAGGGAAGAAAGCAGTATCTAGTAGATGGATATTCACAATCAAATATCTTGCAAATGGGAAGTTTGACAGAAAGTAGACCAAATTGGTTGCAAGAGGATTTACTATAACGTATGGTGAAGACTATCTAGACACATTTGCTCCAGTTGCAAAGCTTCACACAATCAGAATAGTATTATCAGTGGCAGTAAACCTTAAGTGGGGGCTTTGGTAGATGGATGTGAAGAATGGATTTCTTTAAAGAGAACTTGAAGATAAGGTGTACATGTATCCTCCTCATGGATTAGAACAGTTGGTAGAGGAAGAAAATGTTTTGAGATTAAAGAAAGCTATCTATGGTCTCAAACAGTAACCAAGGGAATGGTACAACAAGCTCAACACTACCTTGAATGGAATATTCTTCAAGATTTGAACTCGACCATACTCTCTTCACCCTCATTACACCATCAAGGATTATTTTCCTTCGAGTGTATGTTGACAAGGAAGGTATACAAGCTACCAAAGATTATCTAAAGTCTGTCTTTGAAATTAAAGATTTGGGAGAGATGAAATACTTCCTTGGAATAGAGATATGTAGATCCAAGGAAGGTTTATTTCTGTCTTAGAGAAAGTAAACACTTGATCTTTTAAAAGATGCAGGTATACAAGGAGGAAATACAGCCAAAAATCCTCTGGAGGATGGATTCAAGGTTCCACGTGAGGGGGGAAATGGAAGACAGTCCACCATTCCAAGATGCCAAGCTCTATAGAAAGCTTGTTGGGAAGTTGATTACTTGACCATCACAAGGCCTGATATATGTTTTTCTGTGAACCAGGTAAGTCAACACATGCAAGGAACAAAGGAGCATCATTGGAACATGGTAAACCGTCTACTCATGGACCTGAATGGATCACCAGACCAAGGAGTTTGGATGGGATGCAATGAGAGCACTGAGGTGGTTGGGTATTGTGATGCGGACTGGGCCGGAGATAGAATTGATAGGAAGTCGACTACGACTATTACACATTCATTGGTGGTAACCTTGTTACTTGAAAGAGCAAGAAGCAGAAGGTGATGTAATGCTCAAGCGCATAAATTGAGTATAGAGCAATGCTGAAGTTGACAAATGAGTTGGTTTGGATCAAAGATATACTGAAGCACTTGGGAATTGATCAAGCCACGCCCATGACAAAGCATTGTGATAACCAAGAAGCCATCCACATTTCATCCAAGTTGGTGTTCCATGAGAGGACGAAGCACATTTGGTTGATTGCCATAAGGTGAGGCAAATGATTGTATGCGGAGACATCTTGCCTTGCTATCCGCAAAGTAAAGACCAGCTAGCTGATGTGTTCACTAAAGTAGCTAGACAAAAGACTATTGAGTCCATCCACAAGAGACTTGGACTCATGGATCTCATCATACGGAACTGATACCATTGCCGTGGGGTCTTTACTCTTTTCCTTGCCAGGGTTTTATCCCCGAGGGTTTTCCTTGATAAGGTTTTTAACGAGGGAGATCTCACGGCATCCAAGCTTGACCGGTTCCCTTGGTCGAGCTTGAGGGGGAGTGTTGAACAGAGGTGTTGAAATGATAGAGGAAGTGGAGAGGAATTAATTTTGGGTCGTCCATATAAGTTTCGTACAAGGGCCGTACAAGTGAACGACCCAAATAAACCATGGTCGAAAGTTACCCGGGTAAATGTAACTCGACCAGAAGTTACATTTACTGGTTACTATACGGATATGGCTTGACCAAAGGGATAAGGCGCGCGTCTTGACAGGCTGGCTCATGGCTGGAAGAGCATATGATCAAGATACTAAACGGATCAAACGTGTGAAGCCTCTCGTCCACAGCCTCTCATCCAAAAGAATTCAAACGGGACGCTCCTTGACTATACACGCCTATGTTGAATAAACCTTATCCTATATCCGTTGTAAAGCTTTACTCTTCCTCTATATATTTTTAACTCCTTGTTCATCAATATACATCTAAAAATTTCAGTCTCTCTCTAATCTCTCTATAGTCTATATCTCTCTAAATTCTCTATGGTTTCTTATTTTAATCTGGTGGAGTCTTCTTCATTTTCGTCTAAATCTCTCTAGTCTTTCATTTTCTATTATCTACACCCATATTCTACTCAAGAATTCACTTTGTTTAATTTGAATCCACTTGTTTCCCTCTTGATTCTTATAGCTTCATCTCAACACTCCCCCTCAAGCTTTTTGACAATATTGTTGTAATGAATAAATAAAGAGAAGAATAAGCAATCTGGTTGAAGATACAACCTGGATTGACCAAACTTGGCTTGCAAGGAAATGTGAAGTTTGTGACCTAACGTGACTTGAAAAGCAAGGAAATGAGTTGGAGCTTACCTTGTGACCCTTACCAAGCTCCAGAAATCTTACTCTACACGTGCATAAGTCAAGGGAAAGATCTGGTTTGAATTGAAGCAAGGAGGATTACATGTGGTGCATATGGAGAATTGTGGCCCTGTCACTTTCACTCAAGTAGACTGTGCCTCTCTCTCCTGTCACCCTCTCCACATCTTGACATGCATCCCCTGGCTCTATGCCCTTTCTCCTTATCGTAAACCATGCAATATTATTTTTTAGTCATTCTTTGTTTAGTATTTGTTTAATGTAGCTGCTGGTCTATTTAAAGACAGCTTGTAAACAATTCAGAACCAAGAAGAGTGAAGAGCTCTTTCTTCATATACTTTGTCACTAAACTCTCTCATTCTCTCGTCTCTCCATTCTCTCTGGTTACTCACGAACTCAGTCTCTACAATACTCTCCATACTCTCCAAACTCTCATTCTCAGATACTTATGCTCTCAGCAATCTTGCTTACTCTCTTTGATCCTCATACAAACTATCATTCTCTCTGATCCATTATAAACAAGACACCTAATCTTACATATCCTCTTCCTATTATCTACATTTTCACAAATATATAGGAAATGATGTGAGGATGATGAGAAGGAAGTGTTTGGGTGAGTGAAAGCAGAGAATGAGGGGCATAGATTCAGAGTAACCAAGAATGACAGACTTTGAGAGTATAGAGATTATGAGAGAATGAGTGTGTTTGAGGGAATGTTTGAGTATGAGCTCGTGTGAGAGTGATAACCAGAGAATAATAGAGTGTATGAGAGTATAGAGTAACCACAATAGTGAAAGAGAGACTTAACTTCTCACGTAAGTTCAAATATGTGTACAAAGGAGGGCTTTATAGCCAGTTACAAGCAATAAACAAATGGTAAGTGAGAAAGAGGACAAGAGGCACGTCCAGCTTGTTGATGGTGACCTATATTCTTCTTTTCAAGGCAGGTTTTAAATGGATGTCTGAGATGGGAGGACTTGAATTGATTTGAATTTGATGGTTGAGATGAAAGGGAGCTTCTAATGTGATAGTGACAGCTCCTAAAAGCTCTCTTCCTTATGCCTAGCATGTGACATCTCTTTGGCACGACCTGAATAGCTGTTCAACACTCTTCAACAGGTCTAAGGACTTCAAGAGGGTTTATTGTTCGACCCAAACTTTGCATAGACTTGTCTTTATTGATCAAAGGCTGAACCGGGTTTTGCAGATCTCCACTTTGGTCAAGATAATCTTTTGCACAATCTTTGCACATTTATTATCTTAACCCAGACTATGCACATAGTGATATGACCCTGTCCTTTCACATTTCATCTTTGGTTGATCCAAGGCTGACCCGAACTTTGCACGAGCAGATAGTTCCCGTGCACAGTGTGTGCAAACTCGACAATCTTCCTCATATGAATGCCTATTGATTCTATATTCCAACACTCCCCTCGAAGCTTGACCATAGGAGATCCTTGGGAAAGCTTGGAACTTAAACTATTTGCCCCATTAAAAACCTATGGAAAACCTCTTGTGATAAAACCATAGTTAGGGAAAAAGAGTGCAACTACCCTCAGCCTAGGGATTGGCGAGTGGGTTTATGAGTCTTATGATCGAGTTTAGGGACTCATAAACCCTGGATCATGTCTTACTTGAATGGTAAGCAGGAACCAATGCCTTCTTTGCTTCACACTCCAACTGGTTTCAAGACACCATTGAGCATCTTCTTGTGGTATGAGCTTCTCTCTCCCTTTCTTCTGGCTTCTTGCCTTCGTCATGGGTTGAATCCAAGCCTGCCTTGTTCATGACCTCAATAGGTAACTAATTCAAACAATGCACATACACATGTATCAATTCTCAAGGGGCAAACATATTCAATCATAAGAATGAGTATAGATTTAGGTACTTCCCTTGTATAAGTTTCTGAAGAATGTACATTGGCTTCTCATTTTAACACCCCTCATCAAGCTTGAACTGAGAATAAGAGTATGTGGTCAATCTTGGAAGATGAGATCCAATGATGATCACCAATTCCTTGAGAACACAACGCTCTTGGCTTGAATTGTGATATTTTCTCTAAAGGGTACTTCATGTCCACCCTTTTGGCATCAGGTAAGTCACTTCTGAGCAATCTCTCCACTGTTCCATTCAACCTCTCAACCATATTGGGAGTTAATGGACATAATCAGTGTCCAAAGTATTGATGGACACTGGGCATTCTCCATGGTCAGGAATATGCATTTTGTGCAGGCTCTGATGAAAATGGGAAAAGCCTTCTTCTTTGTCTTGGTTTGGTGATGGACAGAGAGAACCTCTTCTGTACCTGAAACATCACTCAAACTCCATGGTGCGATCTTGATCAGGCTCAAACTTAAGAGATGGCATTCAATACACAACACTTTCAGCAAACTGCTTGTCTCGTTATCTGTTCTCTGTTCAGCTAAAGGAACAATGATCTTCACTTAAGTGGAGAAATTCCCTTGTGAAACCATCATAGACAATACATGGTAATCATGTGTCTTTTAGTAGCTACGCCTATCTGAAGAAACCCCATAGCAACAGAGAGAAGTCCATCATACGATCTGAGTGCTAGTAGCCTCCAGGATGACCCTCTTGCATTCCCTTCAAGTGATCCAGGAAGCACAGATTATTCAGGGCCGCACCAAGTGGTATCAGAGCCACTTGAAGGTTAGGGTTTGTGTTCTTAATCTGAAATCACGTTATCTGATAGTTACCATCAGATCTACAATGTCTCATGTTGAGAGAAACAGAAACCTTAAGGAGAGAGATGTCTTCAAATCAAAAAGAGAGTACTGGCAAGAGATGAGAAGAATCAAGGAAAAGGCTGAGGTTGAGAGAGAGTTTTAACTCGTCTAGGAAGCAAACCAGCAAAGGCGTAGACTTGATTACTTGCAAAGCCAGCAGTTCCAAGAATAATAACACAAGAGATACAAAAAGCACTCAATGCTTTGGTGCGGGATCAGCAAAGGAGGTCTGAATTATCATCAAACCAGATCGTGACAGACTGAAACTCCTGATCTAAATCCACCTGAGGAAGCACGACCTGAAGAAGCAAAGACACTTGTTTTGGATCAGTTTATGTCGTGGTCTAAGCCAGGTTTAAAACAGGCCGAGGAGGAAGAGGAGATTGACTCAAAACCTACAATTTCTTTTCAAGAATAACACTTGGACGAGCATCTGAAACATGAAGAGAAACAACAAGTTTTGAATGATCATATTCCTGTGCAAACTAAGGCTGAAGAAGGAGTACTTGGTGGATCATCTAGAGCTACTGATTTGGTGCATGTAGATTTGGTTGAACAAGGTGATGCTGAAACTGTTTCCTCTGATCAACTAGCCAAACCTCTTGTGTGGGTTCAAAGACATCTCGAGTATCATCTAAAGTTTTTAAAGAGTCTGAGAAAAGTTGCTTTTTAATCAGGAAGAAGGTTTTGTGTGTATAGAAGAAGTAATAACAACATGGTTCAAAAAACAGCTGCATTCTTACTTCATTTGCAGAGTTCATTCACTCTTGAAAAACAGGATTTGTGGTCAAATTCTTTTGAAGGGAGAGATAATATAGTGATCAAAACCAGCTGAAGTGATAAGAAAGGAAATTTGGGAGGCAAAATGTTGTGAATAGAGCTAGCAACAACCATAAGGGAGTCACGTCCTTGATTAGTTACAAAACTGATCAAGAAAATCTGAGATGGACACCGCTGGAACTTTGGAAAGGTTATGACCAACCAGAGCTTAAAAGGGAGAAAGGATGAAAGACAACTCGTACAACAGACCATAAGGAGCATTATTTTTCAGTCAATAGGAGGTGGGTTCATGGTAAACTGAAGGATGATCGAGATATACTCTTACTCAGCCACACTGGACTGGTTCGGCCACCTGAACATCCAATGAAAAGCTTGCTGAAGTTTGGAGAGCTAAAGGTACACATGAGCAATGTCAATACACTAACTAAAGAAGCAACACATTTGGAGCAGAGTATAAATGGTTCTATCTTGTTAGATGGACTGGATTTGAGAACAAATCCTTATAAAGGAGGTGACGATGATGCAATCGGGATCAGCCTCAAAACCAAGGATTTGAAGATCATATGTGAACCAGTTAGTTCACTGTATAAAGTGTGGTTCAAGTGCCAAAACGTGGAGCTTATTGGCTTATTCCATGAAATTTGAATAGAGAGAAACTGAGAGCTCTTAGATGTGGCCTTGGAACTACTTGGATCAACCGTCAACAACAAGAAGTTTTACCTCAAGAAGATGCATGACCAAGACATGATCGTTACTCAAACAAGAGCTTGCAAACATCAAAAACTTGCAACATGGACGACTGGGAGAGAGTGGAATGGTCGACAATGGAGCTAAAGAAGAAACATATGGACCGGAGCTTTGCTTGGGACAAGAAGATCATTAGCATCTATCAAATGGGCCTAAGTAACAAGTGGAATGGATCATAAGCAAGTTGGGTCGAATACAAGATGGAGATGGTCGATCCTTCAATTTCTTGGGCTTGAAAGCCCCTTGTTCAACCATCTCCATCTAGCATTCTACTCTTTGAAGCTCAACTTTCTTTTTGTTTCTTTTCCTCTCTTGCAACAACTCTCTTGTTGCTTTGCATACAGCCTTCTTCTCAATGTTTCCTTTGCTTTCAGAAGCAGACATAGAATATTGCTTAGTATATGATATATCACGTGATCAAGGTTAAGAAATCAAACCCAATACCGTCAAGAGGCTCTGATACCACTTGATACGGCCTTGGATAAGCTTTCTCTCCCACAAATTGCTTGAAGGAGGGTGGAATGGATCCTAAAGCTTTGAGACTCTAGGATGTACGTGATGAACTTCACACCTAGGCTACAGAAGACTTAGATGATGTTTTGCTACAGCTATCTACGAGTGTCAACTCGCTTTGTTGATGCCTGATGGACAGTCACGTAAACAGAAGAGCTATGTTCCTGGTGACGAATGGATTCTGAAAGATGAACAAGCTTGACCACGTGAATGGAAAAGGTAGAAGCCTCCAAAGAGACAAATTAAAGCCAAAGCTTTGGGGATTTTTTTTAAAAGAGTGCGTAGTTACATTATGTGCAGAGCTTGAAAACTAAAGTAGAATCTGAGTTTTGACGAGAAGAGATTTTGAGAGAGACTTGAAGAGATTTGAGAGTATTTTGACACTAAAGGGAGAGAATTTAAAGAACCCATTTTTGGGAACTTAAGATCGCTAGAGAAAATGAAAGAAACTCGAAAAGATTGCTTATTGATTAAGATTGAGGTTACAAATATATAGAGATGGTTATGGCTACAATCAACAGATAGAAGATAAGGTCTCAACTCTAACCGTGTGAAGTCAAGACCAGAGAAGCGCCTATTTTGAAATGCAAGGACGAGAGCCTTCACACGCTTGATTCCTTTGGCATCTTGACCAGATTCTCTTGGCCAGCCTGTCCTGACGCGGACTAACCTTATCCCTAAGGTTCAATGCACTTGGACGTGAGGGGATTTCGAGGAAGAGCTTATTCGGATGAAGGCAACTCCTCTTGATTTACCCGAAGTAACTTTGGTCGACACATATTTACCTTGGTCGCCCCAAAGCTGTACAGCCTACTTGTATGGCCTTGTACTGACACTCCCATTTCAACTCCTTCTCATTTCCTTAGCCTTCTTCAAACTTCATCAATAGTTTGTAACCTCATCTCTTATTTGGATGCCATGAGATCTCCCTCATTAAACATTACCAAAGAAAACCCTCCTTAGGGATAAAACCTTGGCAGGGAAAAGAGTAAAGACCTCACGACAAAGGAGACAAGTTGCGCCAGGTACGATCTATGAGTCCCAACCTCTGATGGATGGACTCAAGAGTCTTCTGTCTAGGAGCTTTAGTGAACACATCAGCCAACTGATCTTCACTCCGAGTATAACATGGTAGAATCATTCCTTGTACTATCATGTGCCTCACCTTGTGGTTCTCGACTTTAATTTGCTTGGTTCTCTCATGGAAAAACTGAGTTAGAGGTAATGTGAATTGCGGCTTGATTGTCACAATGCATGGTCGTTGGTTTGGACTGATCTATCTCCAAATGCTACCAAATGCCCTTGATCCAAACCCGCTCATTTGTCATCTTCAACGTGGCCCTATACTCAGCTTCAGCACACGGGCATGACACCACCTTTTTCTTCTTGCTCTTCCAAGTGACTATGTTCCCACCAATGAAAGTGCAATAGCCAGTGGTCGACTTCCTATCTTCTCTATCTCAAGCCCAATCAGCATCACAATATCTTACTACTTTTGTGCTCTTGTTGCACCCTATCCACACTACTTGCTCTGGAGAGCCATTCAAATACATCAGGATCCTGCTCACCATGTTCCAATGATGCTCCTTTGGACCTTGCATATGTTGACTCACCTGATTAACAGCAAAACATATGTCATGCCGTGTAATGGTCAAGTAAATTAACTTACCAACAAGCTTTCTATAAAGCTTGGCATCTTCAAATGGTTTGCTGTCTTCTATCTCCAACTCACATGGAACCTTATATCCATCTTCTAGAGGTGTCTTTACTGTCTTCCCACCAAGTTTATATGCATCTCTCAAAAGATCAAGTGTATATTTCTTGGGAAGGAAACAAACCTTCCTTGGACCTACATATCTCAATACCAAGGAAGTATTTCATTGCACCCAAGTCTTTAATTTCAAAAACATATTTTAGGAAATCCTTAGTAGAATGAATCCCAACCTTGTCACTTCATGTGATGATGATATCATCAACATACACAAGAAGGACTACAATACATGAGGAAGTGGATAAGGTGAAGAGGGTATGGTCGAGTTCTGACTTCTTGAAGCCTTTCCCATTTAGAGTTGTGCTCAGCTTGGTGTACCATGCTCTTGGTGACTGTTTGAGACCATATATGGCCTTCTTCAGCCTCAGAACTTTTCCTTCCTTAACCAGATGCTCAAGACCAGGAGGAGGATGCATATAGACTTCATATTCAAGTTCTCCTTGCAAGTAGGCATTCTTCACATCCATTTACCAAAGACGCCATTCCATGTTCACATCTAAAGATAGCACCATCTTGACTATATAGAGCTTGGCGACTGGAGCAAAGGTATCTATGTAGTCTTCTCCATCGGTATGACTAAACCTTATTGCTACCAGCCTTGTCTTCTTCCTCTCAATCTTCCCATTTGCAAGATACTTAATAGTGAGTATCCATCTGCTGGAAACAGCCTTCTTCCCTTTTGGCAGTTTACTCACATACCAAGTATCATTTTTGATCATTGCCTCAGCTTCAGCACCTACTAATTCCTTCCATTCTTTGTCTTTCATGGCTTCATCATACTATCTTGGTAACTAACTTCCATCCAAGCTGATCATGAAGGCACAATGTTCTTCAGGGTAATGTGAAAATGAACAAACAACTTGGGCAGGATGCTCAACTGCTTGTGCATTACAGTACACCCTTGTATTCACCCAGTTGGATGGAGGATTCCTCATCCTTGTACTCCTTCTCAAAGGTTGAACTAACTCAGGTTGATCCTCCTCGACCTCCCCTTCTTCCTGATTCTCATTTCCAACTTCTTCATCTTCATTTCCTTGATCCACACCTTGATCATGATGAGAACTTGATCCTTCATCATACTGATCATTATTTTTATCTGGTTCATTTCCCCCTCATGGTCGAGGTGGCGTTCCTGACCATCCGCAGTGGCAGTGGGGGGGGGACCTTGTTGTTTTCCTCCTCCATTCTTCGGATACTGGGATAGGTTAATCCCAATAATTTCCAATATAATCCTCAAGTTGGATGCGTTATCAGAAGCCAAATCCTTTAGCTCTACTTGATTCTTCTCCTCATATAACCCTCTTTCTTCTACAAAACTCACATCCCTTGACACAAGCACCCTCCTTTTTCCTGGATGATAACATTTGAACCCCTTCTGAGCTGCTGAGTGTCCAATGAACATACCCTTAGTGCTCTTTGCTTCCAACTAGTTCCTTAGCTCCTCTGGTTTGTGAACTAAGCAGAGACAACAAAAGACCCGAAGATGATCTAAGGCTGGCCTATACTTGTTCAAAAATCCAAATGGTGACTGATCATCATGGACTTTGGTTGGGGTTCAGTTGATAAGGTAACAAGCATTAGCAACATCATCACTCATCATGGACTTAGAAACTTCCATAAGATGCATGTTCTTCCTCTCAGCCACATCATTCTGTTGAGGAGTGTATGGAAAGCTTTTTTGATGAAGAATTCCATGTTGAGATAGGTGCTCCTTGAAAGCTTGACTCGTGTACTCTCCACTATTATCTGATCTAAAAATTTTAAGCTTGGCATTAAAATGGTTAGTCACATATGTCTGAAAATTTCTAAATGCATCAAACACCCTATCTTCAGATGGAATCAAGGTTATCCAGGTGTATTTAGACTTCTCATCTATGAATGTGACAAAATATTTATGGTTCTCTCTAGACAAGCAAGGAGAAGTCCAAACATCTGAATGTATTAAATTAAAGCAGTGATCATAGATAGTTGTGGATTTATGAAACACGGTCTTACAATGTTTGCCAAAAATATAAGCCTCACAATCATTCTTTTCAAAACAACACCTGGAACCATTATGTTTAAAGCTCTAACATGAGGATGTCCTAATCTAGCATGCCACAAAGCATTCTTGTTTAAAGCAGAAGCAGAAACAAAAGTAAATGAACAACTATGACTAGGGAGAGAAGTAAGCTCTTCAAGTAAGTAAATGTCTCCTTTTGTAACTCCTTGCCCAATCAAACAACTGCTCTCAATATCCTGAAACTTCACATCATTAGGAATGAAGATAACATTGCAATGTAAATCAGTGGTACACTTCTTAACAGATAACAAGTTTGATGTAAACTCAGACATATAAAAGGCTATAGATTCCTTATCAAACAGTTTTAACTTGCCTATACCCCTTATTGGAATCCAATCACCATTAGCAATCATAACATGTCCATGCACAGGTTCTACATGTTTAATAAGACCAGTATCACTAATCATATGATGTGATGTACCTGAGTCAGCTATCAATGGTATAGACCTGCTACAAGGACTATGTGATAGACCAACAATCCAAGAAAGAGTATATGCATCAATTTGATCATAAACACTAGCAATCTTAGATGCACCAAATGAATACCCCCTGAAATTACCAAGAGTGTTACCATTGTCTTTGAGTATTTTGATGAGAGCATCCATTTCTGATCGGTGGATGAACTCATGCCCATTTGGACGGTTGGGTTGATTGGTCAGGTTGGCAGTGTATGTCACCAGCTCCTTGTTCTCACCACCCTCACGTCCTTCAGCCTCATGTGCTCGGTTTGATAGCCCTGCTCCACTCATACCATGCTGATCACTTCCCCCATAACTCACATTAGCCCTTGCATCCCTATTCTTCATGAACTTGGTTGGCTTGAGATGTGGGTGAAGGATCCAACACTGGTTCTTCTTCTGACCTTGTCTCTTGTAATGATCACAGTTCCCATTGAACCTCATATCTTCATACTTGTTCACCTTGTTGGCCTGAGGCACCTCGGCTTGATTTGCTAGGGTAAGCTCCCCCTTACCTCCAAAGAGCCCCAAAGACCCTTGTCCTTCTGGATTTGTGGGCAGACTTCTTCCAAAGAAGGTAACTTCTCAGCTCTCAAGATGTGCTTCACGCCTCTCGTTCAGCTCATCTGGATCTCTAGTGCTCGGCCTCAGCATCTTAAGTTTCGACAATAAATCTCAAAACTTTCCCAAGTGTTTTGTAAACTTTATGTCTTCTTGAGCTAAGTTGTCGATAGCCATCTTGATCTCAAACACTCGTGTGAGGTTTGAAATGTTCCCATACACCTTATAAAGTGTATCCTACAGATATTTGGCATTCTCACAGTAGCCTAGGCCTCCAAAATCGATGGATCCAGTGAGCACTGGAGGATAGACATCACCAGATTGTCTTTCTGGATCGACTTCACTTCATCACAAACGATCACCTCTCTGTCGCCTTCATGAGTAATGAGCTTTGGAGTTTCATTCTCAAGGATCTGACTCCATAAACCCTTACTTCCCACGTCTGTCTTCCCCACACGAGACCAGAGAAGGTAGTTTCCTCCTTTGAGAGTGATCGGAATGAAAGTAGTCTTGGTGTTCTCCATTTTGTTCTGTTTATAAAGTGAGTATCCCCGTCGCTTATGACTACACGAGGGACTCAAAATATAGGAAATATGATGCTGTTAAAGAGTTTAACGATTACAGAAGCGTCATTTTCCGGAGTTGCTATTGCTTCGACCCATTTTGATACGTAGTCTACGACAACTAGAATGTATTTATTTCCATGCGAAGAAGGGAAATGGCCCATGAAACCGATGCCCCAACAATCGAACACTTCAACTTTGAGAATGAAATTTTGTTCCATTTCGTTTCTCTTGCTGGTTTTTCCTCTTCTTTGGCACGGGTCCCATTTTGCTACGTAGGCTTGAGCATCTCGAAACATAGTTGGCCACCAAAATCCTGCTTGTAGAATTTTTGACACTATCTTGAAACTGGCGAAATGTCTGGCATAATCAGATCTATGACAATGATACAGAATTTCTAGAGTTTAGCTTTCAGCAACATATCATCTGTATATGCCATCGGAGTACTGTTTATAAAGATAGGGTTCATCCAAGTGATATATCCGGATTTCTCTTAAAATTTTCTTTTCATGATATCCTTTGGAGAGTTTGGGCTCTACTTTTGGCCGCAAGATAGTTAACTATATCTTCATACCAAGGTGTATTAGTGGTGCTCAGTGCACATACCCCCCCCGATTTAAACTTCTACCTCCGGGAGAATTATTATTTGGGAACGAAAGATTACAACCGACATTGATATATATTGGAATGATTATGTCATTTTCCTTAAAAGATGTATCATCGGTTGACGAAGTATGGATATAATCGATCGATGCTTTCGGTTTGAAATCGTTCAATGGGATTGGCACATTATCGATCCATTCCATTTCATGTGCCAAATTGACTCTACCCACGAAAGTGGCTTCTGCGTAGTTAACATTTTCTGTGGGCAAGAAGTCATCTATAGGAATGCTATCGTCCACTGTTATTCGTGATAGGTGATCTGCGACTCCGTTCTCCACTCCTTTCTTGTCTTTTACTTCTATATCAAATTATTGGATTGGTATAATCCATCGTAAGAGTCTCGGCTTGGCGTCTTTTTGTTCATTAAGTATTTCAATGCTGCGTGGTCAGTATGCACAACTACTTTCGAACAACCTAGATAGGAACAAAATTTCCCAAAGGCGAATACCACAGCTAGTAACTCTTTTTCTGTTGTCGCAGAATTACATTATGCATCGTCAAGAGTTCTACTGGCGTAGAATATTGCATGCAGCTTTTTGTCCTTCTGGTGCCCGAGTACGGCGGCTACAGCGAAATCGCTGGCGTCACACATGATTTGGAATGGTAGATCCCTGTTTGATGCTTGGACAATAGGGGCAGATACGAGTGTGGATTTGATTTTCTTAAAGGCCTCGAGACATTCAGGTGTAAAATCGAATGTCACCTCTTTACATAGGAGTGCAATGAGGGGTCGAGCAATTTTGCTAAATTTATTATTAATCTCCTATATAATCCAAAGTGTCCTAGAAAGCTTATAACATCCTTGACATTATAGGGTGGCGACAATCCAGTCATTACTTGAATCTTTGCCTTGTCCATCTGAATTCCGGCCGCTGAGATCTTGTGTCCTAAGAAAATTCCGTTGTTAACCATAAAATGACATTTTCCCCAGTTTAAAACCAGATTTCTCTCTTCACATCTAGCTAGTACCTTGCACAGATTATCAAGGCATGTTTTGAAATTTGGACCGTATACTTAGAAATCGTCCATGAAATCCTCAATCATATCGGTGGATATCAACATCATGCATCTCTGGAAAGTCGCATGGGCGTTACAGAGGCCAAAGGCATCATGCGATATGCGAACGTTCCATAGGGACAAGTGAAGGTGGTCTTTTCTTGATCATCCAGATGTATGGGAATTTGAAAAAATCTTGAAAACCCGTTGAGAAAACAGTAATATTCGTTGCTTGCGAGCCTTTCTAACATTTGATCGATAAAGGGTAAAGGGAAATGATCTTTACAAGTGGCAGCATTCAGTTTCCTATAATCTATACACATCCTATGTCCCGTGACAGTTCTCATAGGGATCAATTCATCTTTGTCATTCTTTACCACCTTGATTCCGCCTTTTTTCGGAACAACATGAACCAGACTAACCAAGTTGCTATCAAGGATAGGATAGATAACGCCTGCTTCTAGAAGTTTCATGATTTCCTTTTTGACGATTTCAGGTTGGGATTTAATCTCCTCAGATGCTAGATGGATGATTTGGATTCATCATCAAGGTGCATTCTATGCATTTATAAATCAGGAGAGATTCCTAGAATGTCATCTAACGAATAGCGGAGAGCTTTGCGGTGTTTCCGCAGTTTATTCGGCAACAATGCATGTTCTCCGCTGCTCAAGTTTGCATTTATGATGACATGATAGTAGTTCTCTAGAGGAAAGCATATGTAAGACCAGTGGGAAGTGGTTTAAGCTCGATTTAGGTGCTTTCCCTTTGCTCCAGTCGTCGGTTACGGTAGGCTGTCGATTGACAGAAATATCGAGATGTCGATCGACGGGAGTGGATAGATCGAGTTCCTCAAAATCGACATGGAAGATTTCCTCTGTGGCGTCCAACCTTGTATACTCTTCATTTCGGTCATCGATCGCAAAGATGTTTCCTTCAGGAGATGTAATTCCTCTCTCGAGAGGATTGTTTAAGCATGTGATCATGAATGACTCCTCTGCGAGGCCAGAGAGATAATCAATATGGTAGGTTTGACCGTCGATGAGAGGCTGCTTTATTATCTTCTCCATGTCAAAGACCATTGGCATCTTTTGGATGTTGAGGCATATACGCCATCCTCTGACATCAATGATCACTTCGGCAGTGGCCAGTAAATGTCTTCCTAAAATAATGGGTTTTTGGGTTCCTGCTCGTATATAAGCACTGTGAATTCTGCGGGTTTATCGCAGTTGTGAATGCGTACGGGCACGTCCTCAAACACGCCTTCCGGAATTCTAGTGGATCTATCAGCTAAAACTATAGTTACCCTGGTAGGTTGAAACTGTGTTAGCCCGAGGGTGACTGCAACTGAATAAGGCATCAAGATCGCACTAGAGGCTAAATCGCTGAGGGATCTTTGGAATCTCTCATTGCTAATAGTGCAGTACAGAACAAAACTACCAGGATGAGGGAGTTTAACAGAAGTTTTTCCTTGAATAATTTCTCTCACTTCTTCGGATACCATCATCACGGAAACTTCTGATTCATGGAATCTTCGCGATGCCGCATCTCTCACGTACTTCTTAATAACAGACGAGATGTGAATGACCTCGCTGAGCGGCATCTCAATGCTTAATTTGTCAAACGCCTTCTTTCATATTGCTTTATCTAGCTGCATCTTTTTCTGCTTAGTGTTTTTGGAGGAAATGGGGTTTTTGCTTGGTAGACCCTTGTTCTAACCGGTGCTGTTGGTTCTGGATCGGAATGTCGATCGCTTCCTGTTTCATCGTGTCGATCGATTATGGGTTCAGAGTGTGGCTAGATTCTCGGTAATGAGGGTCGATCAATGTCTCCTACTTCTGTGATCTTTTCTCTTTGTTTTCCTAGCAATTCCTCAAGATTGTCAGTCTGATATAACTCCTCTGTTTCGGGGGCGATCTCGGGGATTTGCTCGTTAGAGACGGGGCACAATTTTTCTTTTTCATCTGTCACAATTTTCGCGTATTTATCAATAGTGATGCTTTCTTTAACGCTAGGGGTGAGTTGTCTACCACTTCGCAGAGCCACGACATTGCAGTAGCCTCTAGGATTAACGTCCGTCCTACCAGGTAAAAATCCTTCCCCTCTCCTGATGGACATAGAATTACTCACCACTTGGTTGTCGATCCTCTTAATGTGTTCGCTCAGTGTTTTCAAATTTTCCGTCATCTCTTAGTATATCAGATCTAAATTCTCGTTGAGGTCAGCGGTTATCCTACGGTTTCCTGTGAAAATTGATTCACTTTTGATTGTGAACTTCTTTCATGTCTGTCCACAGTTGTGTCGTCGTTTCTTGTAAAATCACCAGTCCTTTCCATAAATCGTTGATTATTCAGACCCATTACTTCAGAGAACTCAGCTCACCTTTCGAGGTTGGGAAAAACAGAATCGTCCAGAAGGACTGCGACAGATGCTAGAGTCTTTCTAACTTGGACGGGGATCCTCCCTTTCGGTTTTTCTTCTTTCGAATTTTCTACCTAAGGCTATGTTTTCTACCAGCTTTTTACCGCTTGCGGGGCTTTGGGTACCGAAGTTCCTCTCGCAGGTTGAATCAAGGATTTTTTGATAATCTAGGTTTAGTCCTCGATAAAAAGTGTTGACGAGTTGAGGTTCTGAGAATCCATGGTTATGGCACGAAATTTGGTAGCTCTTGAATCTCGACCAAGCGTTTTCAATAGATTCGCGGCTACCTTGAATGAATGTGGAAATATCTCTTCTTGGTCCCCATTATCTCTCCTCGTTAAAGAATTGATTGATGAAGGCGCTTCTAATATCTTTCCAACAACTCAGGGATCCTGGTGGTAGCCGGTTCAGCCACCTCATGGCGTCACCTCCAAGCGAGAAGGGAAAAAGCTTGCCGCGATTGAAATCGCAGTTCCCCATGTCTTCTAGCATCTCGATGTGATCATTTGTGTGTTCAGTAGGAAGACCACTAAACTGATTTTTGCTCGCCAAGATTAGGAAGTCTATGTCAAGCTCAGAGCTTCCAGTATGGTTGTCCGATAATTGAATTGCAGACCTATTGGAATAGGTTCTGCTGTGGTTTAGGTAATAGAGTATTGGTAATACATGATTAAAATTATTCTTTGGAGATTTAGTGATTTGATCAGGGATAGCATCCCCCCGATTTTTAATAAGTTTCTTGCTTCGTTGCTGTCGTTGTTCATTGGTTTTATCAAGACTATATCCTTAGTGTCAGAATCAGTATAGGCGTACATACCTACTTCCGGCTGATTGGTACAGATTGAATACGGTAGAAGGTTGTCGCCCAAAGGTAGTGAACTCGCGTCGATCGCCTCCGGATGCTCTCCGTCGATCGATTCTTGTTGTTCCAAATCCATATTCTCGCCCTTTAAGTACCTGTGTCAAAACACAAGGGAAAGAATGGTTTAGAAAACAGTAAAGTAGAAATCTAGACAATATTCTAAATGAAATCTTATGGCAATAAGAATGAGTCCCCGGCAACGGCGTTTTATATCACTCTCAAATTAACCCTATTCCCACTCTTACTCTCTCAAATACGAGGTTCAGTGTAGTACTTAAGGATCGAATCCGCATAGACTCTAGATTGCACAATAGATTTTTTTGTTGTCCAGTTAAAGCTAGAAAAGTAATAATAATAGTAAACAAAGCGATTTTCAAGATTGATTTGGTTTATGAAGGTTAGGGATTAGACTTAATGTGATTTCTCAGGTAGGATTAGGAATTGTAGATTAATAGATTGCTTGGATTTTAATTAAGTACCGTTCTCGAACTCAAACCTCAGTGTTTAGGAGATCACTCTTACGCATCTCCGTTGAGTATCGACGATGTCCATACAATGGTATCGATCGATGCTATTTCTAAACAGTACTGGTTTCGCGGTTTGATAGGTTCTCTAAACTTCTAATTCAACTCTTGTTTGTTACCAGTTATTTAGACAGTTTAAGAAAGGTTCAAGGTCATAACAAAGCTCTCGCTTGCGCTATTGAACCCTATATTCTAAGATTGAGGTGATTAAATTCAACTTAGCATTAAGAGAAACTTAAACAAAGAACGAAGAAGATTACCCTAACAATTCTTTAAATCAACAACGATTATTTCCATTGAAGAACCCTAAATCTAACAATGAACTACTCAGACATAGCAATAAAGAACATCATTAAAGTCTGAATAAATTGCATTAAATAAAATGAGTGAAGAGATAAGGAGTTCAAGATCTTCTCTGTAATGAGGGTCAGATCTCTGTCTCCAATAGATGTAGCAAGGAGTTCTGACTCTTAGAACTAATTCTCTGGCCACCTCCTAAACTAAGGTAGAAAACCCTAATAAATAGTCTATATTTTGGCCAGGGACTTGTCTTGCAAATGATTAAACTTCTGGGTAAAACTTGTAATTTCTCAGGTCTTCATAAATCTATTGGCCGACTTGGCCGTCGATCGACGCAGAATGTGTGGCGTTGATCAATGCTTCATTAAATAAACAGGATATCACTCGGACTTTCTGGCTGAGCATCCTAAATGCTCCAAAATAGCCCAAAAGCTCCAATTGCTTCAATGATTACCTAAACATGTAAACTCCAACACATAGTCTAGACACACATAATGGACCCGAAATAGAGCCTAGAACGTGGCCTAACACTGGTAATAAATAGGCTATATCAGTAAGCCTACAATATTGAATCTGGGAGAGAGCTGTGAATGATCTCAAGTGTTAGCTGGTCTTCTTGAACCCACTTGTCTTGATTCTTCAGACCACCTGCTTGTTTCTCTTCTTGAACCATCTTCTTTGAAGCATCAGCCTTTATGATGTGGCTGTCCAAAAGTCCATGCCTTCCCAAGGTAACTCTGGCCACTCTTGACCATAGCAGGTAGTTAGACCCCTCAAGGGTTACTGGAACTGTGCTCTTTTTTCATTTCCATGGATGGTTTTCTGTTATCCACTGGACAAAACTATGGACTGATGGATAAAGATGAAGAGTTCATGAACTTGCAGAACACAATATAATAAAATTTTCGAAATTGAAAGAGAGCTTAAGAACTCAGATAAGTAGAGTGTCTATAAAAATGAATTATCAAGAGTTTTCGAAACATGATAGAGAGAAAAACAGAGTGAAGAACAGAGTAAAAACAGAGTTGAAGTGATTTTGATTTGCGGAATTTAAGTTAGAATAAGGTCTCAAATGCTTAATGCTCTGATACCATGAAAGAATGTGAGAATTATAGAGAGTTTATGTGAGAATACAGAAGAACCTAGCAAGAACGAGAGAGGGAGATGAATATTTCGTGAGAAAGAGACAGAGTTGTAGAGAGAGAACCAAAATAATGAGGAACTGATTCCTTGCCTTAATTGATTCATGGTACATGTATTTAAAGTTAGAAAAATCCCTAATAAACTATTAAACAAAGAGACCTACAGAAGTATTAAACAAATGCACTTTTGGACAGAAGTGGCTCAGGATAAAGAGTGAAAGGGACATGACCTAAACAGTCCAGAAGTTGTCTAGAAGTGTCTGATTATGTAGACCTCTTCTCTATCTTGCTGGACTAAAACTGAAGATACCCCCTTTCCATGGCAAGGCTGATCCGGATGCCTATTTGGAATGGGAAAAGAAGATAGACTTGGTCTTTGATTGTCAGCAGTACACTCAAGCTCAAAAGATACAACTAGCAGCCACTGAGTTCTATGATTATGCTTTGAGCTGGTGGGATCAGTTGGTAACCACTAGGAGATGAAACCAGGAGAATCCAGTTGAATCATGGCATGAGATGAAATCAATCATGCGCAAACGGTTTGTCCCAAGTCATTATCACCGTGACCTACATCAGAAACTAAGGAAGCTCACTCAAGGATCAAGCACAGTAGAAGAATACTTTCAAGAGATGGAGCTACTGATGTTGAGAGCAAACATATCTGAAGATAGAGAAGCCACTATGTCTCGGTTTCTAGGAGGACTCAACCGAGAGATCCAAGACAATGTGGAGATGCAACACTATGTTGAGCTAGAAGAGATGTTGCACAAAGCTATACTTGTGGAACACCAACTCAAGAGGAAGGGACTCTTTCAGTCCCAACTTCTTTACCATTGTTTCACTAGCAACATTAAAACAGCTTCCACCATCCACAATGAGACTACAAACCATTTCTTGCACCAAACAACTCGTATAGAAAAGGTTTTCACATTGCTCAAGTTCCTCAGTCTTGGTTTGTAGGTTCAAGAGTCTTCTAGCCACCAACAATCTTCCTCTGACTGGTTCTTCTTCATATTCTTCCTCAGACTCCTCATGATCATACTCGGATCTGTAGTCCTCAGACTCATACTCTCCATTCTCCAGTAAGATCATGATGCGTTTGTTGGTGCACTCATTGGCATAGTGCCCTCTTCCTTGGAACTTGAAGCACTTGACATCCCTAGCTCTTGAACTGGTAGCTTCGGCCTTTCCTTTATCTTTCCCATAGATGGCACTTGGTTTTGTTTCTTCTTTAGGATATGGCTTATTTTCCTTAGTGCAGGCTGGTTTCTCCTCTTTAGGTGTTAGATACCTTGAGGCTCCATAGTTGGAACGAGAGATGAAGGCATCCAAAACCATACCGGCTACAATGGCTCAATGAGGAAGGTGAGATGAAGGTGTCCAGTCAAGTGATGGTTCCTCTAGCCATTGGAAGATATGAGGATGAAGTCCTGTGTGATGTGTTACCAATGGAAGCAAGTCACATCCTCCTTGGAAGGCCTTGGCAAGCAGATAGGCGTGTGGTACATGATGGCTATACCAACAAGCATTCCTTTGAGTTCAAAGGAAGGAAAACTACCTTGGTACCTCTCACTCCTAAGGATGTTCAACAAGATCACCTCCAGCTCCAAAAGAAGAAAGAAATCGACCTCAAACCAGATCAAAGCAAGCAACATAACTTCTATGCCAAACAGGGAGAAATCAAAAGAACTCTATACTCTCAAACTCCTGTTCTATTGCTTGTCTTTACAGAATCTCTACTAACCATCACTGATCTCCCACCGGCATACCCGAGTGAACTTGTCTCTCTTTTACAGGAATATGATGATGTCTTTCCAGAAGATAGTCCCATAGGTCTTCCACCAGTAAGAAGGATTAAGCACCAAATTGCTTTTGTTGCTAGATCAACACTTCCAAACCGTCCAGCCTACAGAACTAATCCAGTTGAGACTAAGGAATTACAAAGGCAAGTAGAGGAACTGATGGAGAAGGGCCACATCCGAGAAAGCTTGAGCCCATGTGAAGTTCCAGTGCTCCTTGTGCCTAAGAAAGATGGTAGATGGCGCATGTGTGTTGATTGTAGAGCAATCAACAACATAACAGTGAAGTATCGCCACCCTATTCCTAGACTAGATGACATGTTAGATGAATTATATGGCTCATGCATTTTCTCTAAGATAGATTTGAAGAGTGGATACCATCAAATTAGAATGAAAGAGGGTGATGAATGGAAAACCGCATTCAAAACTAAACATGGTCTATATGAGTGGTTAGTCATGCCATTTGGGCTTACAAATGCACCTAGTACATTCATGAGATTGATGAACCATGTCCTTAGGTCTTTCATAGGTCATTTTGTTGTGGTTTACTTTGATGACATCCTGGTCTACAGCAAAGGCTTTGAGGAACTTTTAGGCCATCTTAGGGCTGTCCTTGATGTTTTGAGACATGAGAAACTTTATGCTAACCTTAAGAAGTGTACCTTCTGCATGGATAACTTGGTTTTTCCAGGATTTGTGTTAAGTGCATATGGGGTTAAAGTGGACGAGGAGAAGATTAAAGCCATCAAAGACTGGCCAAGTCCAACCACAGTAGGAGAAGTAAGGAGCTTCCATGGACTTGCTGGCTTCTATAGACGCTTTGTGAAGGATTTTAGCACCATAGCAGCCCCTCTGACTGAAGTTGTCAAGAAAGATGTTGGATTCAAATGGGGAGAAGCACAAGAAACTGCCTTCCAAATACTTAAAGAGAAGCTTACTCAATCTCCTCTCCTTATACTTCCTGATTTCTCTAAAACATTTGAAATTGAATGTGATGCCTCAGGGATTGGTATTGGTGCTGTATTGATGCAGGATAGGAAACCTATAGCATACTCTAGTGAAAAACTTGGAGGCGCAACCCTCAATTATGCTACCTATGACAAGGAGTTGTATGCATTAGTCAGAGCTTTACAAACATGGCAACATTACCTCTGGCCCAAAGAGTTTGTGATCCACACGGATCATGAATCCCTCAAGTATCTAAAAGGGCAAAGCAATCTCAGCAAGAGACACGCAAGGTGGGTGGAGTTCATCGGGACTTTTCCCTATGTCATCAAGTATAAACAAGGTAAAGAAAACATAGTTGCTGATGCACTATCACGAAGGTATGTACTCTTGAATACTCTTGACGCCAAGCTTTTAGGATTTGAGCAACTGAAAGGTATGTATGAAACTGATAAAGATTTTGGGGATGCATACAAGTCATGTAAATTTGCTGCTGGGCATTACTTTAGACATGATGGGTTCTTATTCTATGACAATCGCTTGTGTGTGCCTAACTTCTCTTTGAGAGATTTTTTTGTCAGGGAATCTCATGGAGGAAGCCTCATGGGGCACTTTGGAATTGCCAAGACCCTCAAGGTTTTGCAGGATCATTTCTTTTGGCCACACATGAGGAGAGATGTTGAACAAATCTGTGGAAGGTGTGCAACGTGCAAACAAGCTAAATCCAAGGTCCAATCTCATGGTTTGTACACTCCATTACCTATCCCTTATCATCCATGGAATGATATCTCTATGGACTTCATTGTAGGATTGCCTAGAACTAGAACTGGAAAGGATTCTATCTTTGTTGTGGTAGATAGGTTTTCAAAAATGGCACATTTCATTGCTTGCCACAAGACTGATGATGCATTGCACGTAGCCAACTTGTTCTTTAAAGAGATAGTCCGTTTGCATGGCATGCCTAGAACTATAGTGTCAGATAGAGATGCTAAATTTCTAAGTTATTTCTGGAAGACCCTTTGGTCTAAGCTAGGCACTAAGCTATTGTTCTCAACCACATGCCATCCACAAACTGATGGGCAAACCGAAGTAGTCAATAGGACACTAGGAACTCTTTTGAGAGCATTCATTAAAAAGAACTTGAAATCATGGGAAGACTATTTGCCTCATTGTGAATTTGCATACAATCATGCTACGGATTCTGCTTCTAAGTTTTCACCATTTGAAATTGTTTATGGGTTCAATCCCACCTCTCCTTTGGATCTAATGCCTTTACCTGAGTGTGAAAGAGTTAGTATGGATGGCAAGAAGAAGGCTGAGATGGTACAACAGATTCATGAGCAAGCTAGACGCAACATTGAAGATAAAACAAAGCAGTATGTCAAACATGCCAACAAAGGAAAACGTGAGAAGGTGTTTGAAGTTGGTGACCAAGTGTGGGTACATCTAAGGAAAGAAAGATTTCCAAATGAAAGGAAATCTAAACTGATGTCGCGGGTCGATGGACCTTTTGAGGTCATAAAGAAGATCAGCAACAATGCCTACAAGCTGGACCTCCAAGGTAAGTATGATGTGAGTAATAGCTTCAACGTTACTGACTTGATTCCTTTTGTCGCAGATGAGCCAGATTTGAGGACAAATCCTTTTCAAGAGGGAGGGGATGATGTGATCATGGACCAGCCAACTAATGGAGATGGTGAGCTGATGGACAAACCAATTGATGAAGATGCATTGTCTATTCCAGAAGGGCCTATGACTCGTTCCAGATCAAAGAAGCTCAAGGAAGCTATTGGAGGATTACTTAAGATGTCACTCATACAAGAAGATTGTCTTTGCCGAAGCTTGATCAACCAAGACACCCTCACCACCATTCAAGCTACCCCTTTATCAAGCTGATCATCAACTAGTCAAGCAACCTAAGTGTGCTCTTTTTCCCTACCTTTGGTTTTGTCTCAATGAGTTTTCTAAAGTTAGGTTTTTAACGAGGCCTTAGTTTGCTTCACAAATCACCTAGTTGATGTATCTTAGGATATGCATGATATATATGCATATTAGGACCGATCACATTTCTATCTTAGTTTAAGTTTAGACTATGGTTTTTATTTCATTATGATTCTCGAAACCTAAAGGAGCATGTTCCTTAGTTTCTATTTAAACTCGTGTAAATCTCATTCTAAGGCAGGCAGTCTTTTAACATAAACCTTTTGTATTCTCTCTTTCTCTCTGATCTTTGTCGAGTGCAAGAGCTTGCTGGTGAGTCATATCCGGCGACTAAGGGTTCTACTTTGGTGTGTCATATCCGATATAGTGCCTAGGAGTATCAAGGAGATCTTCCACACCTCTTTGTGTCACCAATCGATCCACAAGCCTTGGTAAACTTGAGTCTTTTGATTCGTTTACGCAAGGATCTATCCCAAACAATCCAGAGAAGCATCCTAGGAACGTGTTAGCTTCCTTCTCAGTGGATAGACCAAGTTAAGTCTTAAGGTAAGCATATGGGTAACTTTCCAATTTACTCGGATGACCTTTTCACCTTTGGTCGATGTTTTGGGTCGACCATGATCTGTACAGGCCGTACAGATCATGGTCGACACAAAAACTTCTCCTTCCTTCTCATTCTTTTCCCCTGAATACGGACCTTAACTTAACATTCCCCCTTAAGCTTGATCATGTGGAACAAGTCAAGCTTGGAATGCGATGAGGTCTTCCTCATTAAAAACCTCACCAAGGATAACCCATTGGGATAAAACCTTGATTAGGTAAAAAGGGTACATACCCCATAGCGAGGGGATAAGCTATGTTGGGTAAGATCAATGAGTCCCAAACGAACATGAATAGACTCCATTGTCTTCTTCCTAGCCGCCTTAGTAAACACATCAGCTAGCTGATCCTTAGTTCTTGTATAGCATGGCAAGATCACTCCTAACCCATTCATCTGCCTCACCTTGTGGCAGTCAGCTTCAATATGCTTGGTTCCTTCATGGAACACCGAGTTAGAGGCAATGTGGATTGCTGCTTGATTTTCACAATGCATAGTCATTGGTGTGGACTGTTATATCTCCACATGCTTCAGTATACCCTTGATCCAAGCCAGCTCATTTGTAAGCTTCAGCATTGCTCTTTACTCAGCTTCAGCACTCTAGCATGAGACCACCTTCTGTTTCTTGCTGTTCATGGTAACCAGGTTGTCTTCTATGAAGTTACAATAACTAGTGGTCGACTTCCTGCCCAATCAACATCACAGTAGCCTACCACTTCTGTATTTCCATTACATCCCATCAAAACTCCAAGGTTTGGTGAGCCATTGATGTATATCAAGATCCTCTCTACCATGCGCCAGTGATGTTCCTTTGGTACTTGCATATGCTGGCTCACCTGGTTCACAGCAAAGCAAATATCAGGACGTGTGATATTTAAGTATATTAACTTAGCAACAAGCTCTCTATAAAGCTTAGGATCATGAAATGGCTTGCTGTCTTCAATATCCCCCTCACGTGGAACGTTATAACCATTCTCTAATGGAATCTTGGCTGTCTTCCCTTCATACTTTCCTTCATCTTCCAACAGATCAAGTGTATACTTTCTTCGGGACAGAAATAATCCTTCCTTGGATCTACATGTCTCAATACCAAGGAGGTATTTCATCTCTTCCAAATATTTAATTTCAAAGACAGATTTAAGAAAGTCCTTAGTGGATTGGATACCAGCCTTGTCACTTCCTGTCATGATGATATCATCAACATACACAATAAAGACTACATTACCTGAGGAGGTGGAGAGAGTGAAGCGTGTGTGGTCTATTTCTGACTTCTTGAAACCTTTCCCATTCAGAATAGTGCTCAACTTGTGGTACCAAGCTCTTGGGGATTGTTTTAGACCATAGATCGCCTTCTTGAGCCTCAGAACATTCCCTTTTTTTACTAAGTGTTTCAGACCAGGAGGAGGATGCGTATAGACTTCATCTTCAAGTTCCCCTTGTAGAAATGCATTCTTCACATCCATTTGCCAAAGTCCCCATTCAAGGTTAACAGCAAGAGAGAGGATGATCATGATGGTATGGAGCTTTGCAACGGGTGCAAAGGTGTTAATGTATTCCTCTCCATACGTTTGAGTAAAACCTCTTGAAAGTAGGATGGTCTTCTTTCTATCAATCTTCCCATTAGTCAGATACTTGATTATGAAGGTCCATCTACTGGAAACTGCTTTCTTTCCTCTTAGCATATCACTTTCATAACAAGTGTCATTCTTGATCATTGCATTAGCCTCAGCACCGACAAACTCTTTCCATTCCTTGTCTTGCATAGCCTCTTCATAGGATATTGGTATATAGCTCTCGTCCAAGCTGACCATGAAAGTACAATGGTCCTCTGGATAATTTGCAAAGGAGCATACAACCTAAGATGGGTGTTCTACTTCTTGAGCATTGTGGTAGACCCTTATGTGAATCCAGTTTGATGGTGGATGCCTTATTCTTGAACGTCTCCTCAATGGTTCTTCCACCACCACATCTTCAGACTCTTCTTCCTCTTTAGATCTAGAACCCATTTGATCTTCTTGTGGCTCACCACCTTGATCATGAGAACCTAAACTTTCATCTTCTTCTTGAGAGTCAAACGCTTCTCGACCAAAATCAAATTCTTCTTGACCACCTGAACTTTCACCTTCATGGTTATGAGCTTCAGGTTCACTTCCCCCCCCCCAATGATTAAGGTGGGGAGACTGGTAAGAGCCATTGGTCCATGTAGGACCCCCTGGTTGTCTTCCATTTCCATTATGATTCTTGGTTACTCCAATACCAAGACCTTCTAATATAAACCTTTAAGTACCAGGTTTATCTGAAGTAAGATCCTTCAAATCTTCTTGATTCTCTCCTCATAGTATCCCCTTGCTTCAACAAACTTCACATCTCTAGACACCAGGACCCTTCTTGCAACTGGATCATAACACTTTTATCCCTTCTGAGTTGTAGAGTAGCCGATGAACATTGCCTTTGTACTCTTGGCCTCTAGTTTGTTTCTCAACTCTCCAGGAACCTGAACATAACACAAGCACCCAAACACCCTTAAGTAGTCAACAGAAGGCTTGTACTTGTTCAGAACCTCAAAAGGAGCTTGATCTTGCAAAACCTTGGTTGGTGAGCGATTGATCAAGTAACACGCTGTGGATACGGCATCAATCCAGAACCTCTTTGGGACATTGTCTTAAAATATCAGGGACCTTGCTACTTCCATAAGATGGCTGTTCTTTCTTTCAGCAACACCATTCTGTGGAGGTGTGCAGGGGCAACTGGTTTGATGTAGAATCCCATATTAAGCTAAGTGATCCTTGAATGCATGACTTGTGTACTCCCCTCCATTATCTAATCTAAAAATTTTGAACTTGCCATGATAATGTTTAGTCACATAAGAATGAAAAAAAATGGAATGCATCAAAGACCCAATCTATTGAAGTTATTAATGTTAACCAGGTGTACTTTGATTTTTCATCAATGAATGTGACAAAATACTTATGATTATCTCTAGATAAGCAAGGTGCAGTCCAAACATCAGAGTGAATCAAATAAAAGCAATTCTCATAAACAGTAGATGATCTTTGAAAACAATCTTGCAATGCTTGCCTAAAATGCAAGCTTCACATTCATTGTCTTTAAAGCTCAAACATGAGGATGTCCAAGTCTAGCATGCCATAAAGCATTCTTATTCAAAGTAGAAGCAAGGAAATGAACAACTATAATCAGAAACAAGAGCAAGCTCTTCAAGCAAATATAACTCGCCTTGGTAACTCCCTTTCCAATCAACTGATTGCTCCCAATATCCTAATACTTCACATCATTAGGACTGAATATGACATTACAATTCAAATCAGTAGTGCATTTCTTAACAGACATGAGGTTTGATGTGAATTCAGGCAAGTAAAAAGTTCGAGACTTCTTACGAAACAGTCTTAGATTACCTACTCCTCTAATAAGTATCTTATCACCATTAGCAACAATAACATGGCCATTAGCTGGTTCTATATCCTTAATAAAATGAGTGTCCCTTATCATGTGATGAGACTAACCAGAATCAACTATCAAACGTTTTGATATGCTACTGGCAGTATGACAGGCAATACGAGGAGATGAGCAAATAGGATTTGATCTAGCACTTTTACTTCCATTTCCTACAGAACTACCATTTCTGTTAGTCCTAAAAGCATCATTCATATCTCCTAGACTACTAGCAACCATGGAAGGACCAAGAGAATACCCAGTAAGGTTACCAAAGTTGTTACCATTCTCTTTGAGCATTTTGATGAGAGCTTCAATGTGATACCTCCTAATGTAGTCTTGATCATTGCTCCTGTTGGTGTTGCCAGTGTAGGCGACCAGGGAATTTCCATCACTAGCCTCCCTCCTACTATTATCATTTGCCCTGCTTGTACCAGCACCACGTGAACCTTTAGAGATGTGAGCTCTGACCTCCCTTTTCTTCATGAACTTAGCTGGCTTGAGATGGGGGGGAAGGAGTCAGCAGTGACTTTTCTTGTGACCATGCTTCTTGCAATGATCACAGTTTCCATTGAACCTCGTTTCTTCATACTTGTTGTAAGAAGCCTTATTAGCCAGTGGAGCCTCTGCTTGATCAAGTTGTGCAGCTGGATTGGCTATGGAGAGCTCTCCTTTGCTTCCAAACAACCCAATAGAACCTTGTTCCTTCTGTATCTGAGCACAAACATCCGCCAGAGATGAAATCTTCTCAGCTCTCAAGATGTGCTTGACGAGGCTGTTGTAAGCTGGATTCAGGGTGAGTAAGAGTCCAAAGACTTTGTCTTGGTCACACCTCTCAATCAGCTCATCAGCATCAGCTGTACTCGGCCTCAATAGTGCTCGTAACATCCCAAGGTGCTAAGTGAACTCCATGTCTTCTTGCACCAGACCATTGATTTCCCTTTTCACTTCTAACACTCAGCTCAAGTTTGAAGTGTTTCCATACACCTTCTTCAGAATATCCCATAGATCCTTTGCCTTCTCACAGTAGCTATAAGCCTCAATGATTGAAGGCTCAAGAGATCCTTGAAGTAGTGACATCACCAGCATATCCTCTTGCTGCCCTTTCTCCTCTTTACTTGTAACACCTTCAGTGTCACCTTCCAGAGTAATGAGCCTTGGAATCTCACCAGATGTGATTTGATTCCACAGACCCTTACTTCCCACGTCAGTCTTAACTAGGCAAGACCACAACAGACAGTTACTCCCCTTTAGAGTAACTAGAACCTTCATGTTAACACTCTCCATATTCAAACAACATGAATTCAAAAGCTTGGTAAAGATGAGATCTTGGACTTAAAACTAGACTACACCTAGAAACTTCAAGAATGCATGAGACTTTGCAAGGATGAACTCAGAAAGACTATAGATTTCTCATCAAACAAGCTTTAATCTTCAGTCTTCGACCTAGATCTTCAAAGAACCACCTCGGATCTTCAAAAAGCTTCAACCTTGAACTTCTTCAAATTATGAACACAAACCCAGATTATAACGAACCTGTCTCTGATACCATAATATCTTTTGAGATGTTGAAGGTATTTGAAACCAGAAAGAGATTTAGGAGAGAAAAGAAGAGACTTTGATCGACTAAGACTTAGAGAAATGAAAGATTGGTGAAGAACATTTTGAGACTAAGAATAGAGAGAACAGTCTGGTTTATTCATCACTCGACATTACAATTTATAGAAGAGGATTACAATGGTTTTCAGAGAGAAGGAAGAGAAATGTGTTGTCTTGGTTGAAGGGAGGAGCATTCCCCTTTGGTAATTCACTCTCATACCAAGTATCATTTTTAATCATAGCATCAGCCTCATCAGCAACTGAGTTTCTCCACTCTTCATCAGTCATAGCTTCTTCATATGATATTGGTATGTGACTCTCATCCAGACTTCTAATGAATGCACAATGCTCACTAGGAAACTCAGCAAATGAGTAAACAGTTTGACTCGAATTAGCTACAGTCTTAGCATTGTAGTATACTATTGACCCAATTTGATGGAAGTTTCCTTACTCTGGTACTTCTACTCAAGGGAACCACCGCTGGTTCAGCCTAGGCTTCATTCATCTCAAAAACCTCTTCCTCAGGTTCATAGCCTTCATTCTGCCTACCTTCGTTCATCCTTTCTTGATCAGGACTCCTTTCATGTGTCCTCCTTTCATGTGTCCCTGCTCCAGGATTCTCTTCATATGTCTCAGCCTCAGGCTCATTTCCTCCCTCATGATCAAGGTGGGATGGTTCTTCAGCTTCATGTGGACTACGTGTTAATGCCTCTTTTGATCCTTGGTTAGATTGATCCCAAGACCCTGTAGAAGTATTCTAAGGCTTCATGCCTTATCAGATTCTTGAGATAGGTCCATTAGATTGATCTTGCGTTTCATGCCTCCCAACTTCTTTCTTCATAGTACCCTTTTGAATCCACAAATCTCATATCCATTGACACCAGAACCCTTCTTGTCTCTCGATCAAAGCACTTGTATCCCTACTGCATTGTGGAGTACCCAATAAATATAGCTCTAGTACTCTTTGGTTCATGCTTGTTCCTCATTTCCCCGGGTACTAGAACAAAACACAAGCATCTGAACACACATAGATGGTTGAGGACTGGCTTGTTTTTTTTTCAGAACCTCAAAGGGTGACATGTCTTCTAGGATTCTGGTTGGTATCCTATTGATCAGATAGCAAGTAGAGATAACAGCATCACTCCAGAACCTCTTGGGCACATTGCTTTGAAACATCATACACCGAGCAACCTCCATAAGGTGTCTATTCTTTCTTTCTGCCACACCATTCTGTTGAGGTGTATAGGGACAGCTTGTCTGATGAAGAATCCCATGTTGAGCTAAGTGTTGCTTGAACGCATGGCTTGTGTATTCCCCCCCATTATCTAATCTGAAAATCTTAAGTTTGGCATTATAATGGTTAGAAACATAAGTTTGAAAATTCTTAAATACATCAAGCACCCTATCCTTTTTTGAATGAGGGTTATCCAGTTGTATTTGGATTTTTCATCAATGAATGTAACAAAATATTTATAAGTTTCTCTAGATAAACAAGGAGCAGTCCAAACATCAGAATACACAAGATCAAAGAAGTTTTCATATATAGGCCTTTATTTCTGAAATACTATCTTACAATGTTTACCCAAGATACATGCTTCATTTTTTAAACATGACACCTGCCAACATTAAGCTTAAGGCTCTAACATGAGGATGTCCTAATCTAGCATGCCATAATGCATCATTATTCAAAGTGGAAACAGAACTAAACGAGTAACAAGAACTAGGAAAAGCAGTATTGTCTTCAAGCATGTAAAGATCTCCCTTGGTTACTCCTCTCCAAATCAACTTATTGCTCTCAATACCCTGAAACTTCAAATCATTAGGACTGAATACAACATTGCATTTCAAGTCAGTAGTGCGTTTCGTAACAAAAAGCAAATTAGAAGTGAACTCAGGCATGTAAAAGGTTCTAGACTCTTCATCAAACAAATTCAATTTACCAATTCCTTTTATTGCTATCCTATCACCATTTGCAATCATCACATGACCTTGAGCCAGTTATATATCCCTTATAAGACTTGTATCACTGATCATATGGTGAGAACCACCAGAATCAAGTATCAATGGTTTGCTTAAACAAGCGACCATAGACTTAGACGATTCTACTTCAGCAATATAGGAACTAGGTGATTCTATTCTAGCATTTGAATGATCAAGAGTACTAATCAACTTAGATGCAGCAGAAGAGAACCCAAGGGTGTTTCAGAGTGCATTACCATTCTCCATGAGAGCTATGATTAGAGCATCTATGTCTGACTTTCTGACCAGATCATGCTCCAAGCTCTTTCCAGGAGTATGCTGAGAAGCTAAGGCCTTCCCGTCCCCTTAATTTTTGCTTGAAACAGTACCAGAAAGACCGGCTTCACTTGCTTCAGCTGAAAGGTGATCCCTTACATCCTTCTCATTCATGAACTTCGCTGGTTTGAGGTGTTGGTCGAGGATCCAGCACTGACTCCTTTTGTGCCTTGGGTTCTTGCAGTAATCTCAGTTTCCTCCGAACCTTCTTTCCTCACCATACCTCCTTTCTTTAGACTTGTACATTACCTTGTTGGCTTGAGTAACTTCAGCCTTGTTTGCTAAACACTGATAAACTCTTCCTTCAAACAATTGTGTGATCCTTCTTCCTTCTGGATCTGTGCACACACTTCCTCCAAGGATGGAAGCTTGGATGACCTCAAGATATTCTCGATCAGGTCGTTGTAAACTGTATTTAGGGTTAACAATAACCCAAAGACTATATATTTCACTCGCCTTTCCATGATGATCTCTTGATCGATTGTGTTTGGCCTCAACATCTCAAGTTCAGACCATAAAGCTCTGAACTTTCCCAAGTGTTTGGTGAACTCTGCCTCTTCCTGCACAAGTGTGTTGATGGCTCTTTTCACATCAAACACACGGCTCAGATTTTATTTATTCCCATAACCTTCTGGAGAGTCTCCCACAGGTCCTTTGCTGTCTCGCAATAGCTGTAAGATTCAAATATCAAAGTCTCAAGAGAAGCCTGCACCACGGTCACCACAATCATGTCTTCTTGTACCCATTTTTTTCATTAGCTAGAGCAAGCTCTGTTACTCCTCCTTCATCTTCAGCAACTGGTTTTGGAGGACCATCCGTAATGTGATTCAATAAACCCTTGCTCCCAATCGCCGTTTTCACCAGTCTTGACCATAACATGTAGTTCCCACTATGCTTCAGAGTAAACGGTATCACCATCTTCTTGTTCCCTTCCATCTTGTTGTTGAGTCACACTGATCTAGAAAGGTTGGATCTTGAATATTGCTAAGGAACACGCCAGATTAGAACCCAGAAAGCGAGCAACCTGGCTCTGATACCATAAAATGTTTGGAGATTAACAAAAATGAGATAGAGAATCGAGAGAATAAGAGAGAATAAGGAAGATTTGTAGAGAGATTAGTGAAGAATAATGATGAATACAGATGAACTAGAGAGAATATACTAAGAAATATTTAGTGTGTAATGATTTACTGGGAGAGGTTATAAGAAATAGACTGAAGAGATAAGCTAAGCCTAAACGGCTACAAAGACCATCCGTCTTTGGTCAAGGAAAGAAGGAGCGTTTGGTTTGAACGAGTGGCTCTGGTGGCTCACACGACTGATGCCAAGAGACTCTTGACAAGATGCTCTTCCCCATTAAAGCTAGCTCTGCTGGCGCCCCAAGGTTGCCTTATCCAAACCTTATCTTCAAAAAGATCTATTCCAAAGCCTCTCTTCCGGATAGAGTCTTCGTCCATGCTTTGGTAAGTCTTCTGATTTACCTTCTTCACCATGGTAACAATGTTGTACGGACAAAGGCCTGTCCGTACACATTTCCCAATTTTTGCACATCCTCAAAATGGGGTTAAAGGTCGAATGGAAGAACTTTGGTCGAGTGGTCTGTCTGGTCGGATGTATTGTCCGTACAGTCCATACCACTTCACCCATTTTCGACCATTCTTCATTTGATCCATTTGATCCTAAACTTCTCCTAAGTCTGTGTATCCTCTCCTCATTTCAACAGATATTACACACTAAATCAGAGAGCCAAAGCCGGATATTACACACAACAGCAACCTTCAACTGGCCAAAGACAACAGAGAAGAGAGAAAAAGGATTTTCGATAAAAGACTACTTGCCTAGAGTAGTGTTTCCGGACAAATATATAGAAACAAACTTGTACAGGCACAAGCTCTAGGAAACGAAGAGACACAAGGGAACACACTGCCTTGGTTTCAAAACTGTAACATAAAACCATATTTTAAAAATAACGTAAAGTAGTAATGTGGTCGGTCCAATATGCATACATATCATGCATATTCCGAGATACATCAACTAGGTGATTTGTGAAGCAAACTAAGGCCTCGTTAAAAAGCTTGCTTTAGAAAACCCAATGGCACAAAACCAAAGATAGGGAAAAAGAGCACTTGCTTGCCTAGTTGATGATCAGCTTGATGATATAGTAGCTTGAATACTGGTTATTGTGTCTTGGCTGATCAAGCTTCCACCATGACATTATTCTTGCTTCCAAGACATCTTAAGCAATCCTTCAATAGCTTCCTTGAGCTTCTTTGATCGGGAAAGAGTCATAGGTCCTTCAGGGATGGCCAAGACATCTTCATCAGTTGGTTTGTCCAGTATTTCATCATCTCCATTAGTTGACTCGTCCAAGATCTCTTCAGGTTCATGCATTCCATGGTGCTTTCATGATCACATCATCCCCTCCCTCTTCAAAAATATTTGTCCTCAGATCTGTTTTATCTAAAATAGAGGGGACCAAGTCAGTAACATCAAAGTTTAAAATTAGATTATACTTAACTTACAAGCCTCTTTGATAGGCATTGTTGCTGATTGGTTCGGATATGTTGAAGCCACTTGATGCAACGTGGATCATCCTCTATTTCAAGGGTTTGAAGGCCACGTGTGGACCAGCTAAGTCAATGCTTGAAGTGTGGTTGAATGGGTCATTCGGTGAGCTCATTGGTCTGATTCTTGAGGTATTGGACCGAGGGAAGAAGAATGTTCATGATATGGCCTTGGAATAATCTATTCTAGCAATAAACTTCATAGCTTGACAAGAACATGAGCAAAAGAAGACCAGGAGGAATTTACAACATGACTTTGAGCAAGTTGGACGACCAAATTACAATATGGATGAGCAAGCGAGAGTAAATGGACGACAATGGCAAATACAATGGAAAGCAATGGATCAAATCTTCTTTTGGATTTGGCACCATGAAACCCACTACCTAATGGACCAAGGGAGAATATTGAATATATCAGAAGGTCCATGGGAAGGGGTCAGAATTTTGTTGGTTGAACAAGGGCCTTACTTGGTTGATTTTGGCTATTTAAATGTATTTCTGATCTTCATACTTATAAACCCACTAGGATTAGGATTGGTGTTTTAAAAACCAACTAGATATTGCTTTTGGGTTTCTTAAATTATTAAGAATAGGTTTTGGTTTTCCTTTTTTGATTAGAATTAAGATATTCTAGTTAGGATTTTCTGCTTATTCAATATAAGCCAAAGTTGAGCACATAATTTAATCACCCATTCTTTTAATAAAATCATCGAGCTTTTGGGCTTCATTTTGTATCCTAGAGACATATACCTTGATCATTCACGTGGTCATATCCATCTTAATCACCGAGGAAGGAGACCCTTCTTTTACGTGATAGGCATCATTAAACGAGGTTACACTCGTAAGATAGCCGTAGCAAAACAACCTTAGGGTATTCCATTACCCTTTTGTGAAGGTAATCCATCATCTAAGAGCCTCAAAGCTCAAGGATCCGTCCCTATACATCCTTCAAGTGATTCATGGGAAAGACAGCCTATCCAAGGCCGTAACAATTGGTATTAGAGCAACTTGAAGGTTTAGGGTTTGATTATCTTAAACAAGGGTCACGACTTCCAACAAATATCCAATAATCATCTATGTTTTTTTATAGAAAACAGGAAGATAAGGCTAAACAACCAGAAACAAGGGAAGCATTGCAACTGAAGAAGAGAAACCAGAATCAGGCTGAGCTTGAGAAAGAGCAGTATCTCATCCCATAAGCAACTAGGGAAGCCTACTTGGCTTTTGCACATAGCCAGATCAAAGAAGACCTAAGAAGTATTATGACTTCGGTCTTTGAGGATGGTTTAATGGTGATCGGACCATTAAAACCAGCACCTGATGAGCCTGATCAAAAGCCGCCTGAGGAGAAACCTGAGATTGAATCGGATCTGTCCACTTCTTTTCAAGAAGAAAACTTGGACAATCAACCAAATCAAGAGGAGAACGTACCAGAAGCTTTGTGTGGTCCTAACCACGACCTGAACAAAGATAAAGAAGAAGAAAAGCTTGATGAGGCACTTGTAGTTCATAAAGGGTCATCTCAGACTTTGACTGAACAAGGTGGATTCATTAAACTTTTTTCTCATTAGTCACTGACCAGACCTCTTGTTTGTGTTTAGTTAAATCTCATGGATCATTTAAGGTTTGTGAAGAGGTTTCATAACTTCGTATTTGAACCAGGAGTAATCACATTTACGTTAATGGATCTTAACAATATCCTGGTCCAAAAAGAAGAAACTTTGCATCTGAAGTCACAGAAATCATTCATCCTTGAAGAACAAGATTTGTGGTCAAATCATTTTGAAGGGAGGGAGGATGGTGGGAACCAAATCAGAAACAAAGTCAAGGCAAGAGATAGAAAGTTTGAGCTACATGTGATAATCAAAGACTTTCATACTTGGCCTCATCCTCCTAGGCCAAGAAAACACGTGGCTCATGATGATATTGGGATTGAGAAGTGCTTGAGCAAACTTGTTTCAGTGGTCCAAGCATGAAAACAGGAGATGGTACAGCCAAGAACCGGTTCTTCACTCCACACGCTCACCTGTGATGGTTAGTGAGCGAGTGTGAGAAGGTCAGGGACTACCCAAAGCTACAAGGGGAGTATGGAGGCTGCTTTACACGGCCTCATGATCATAGAAAGCAACCAGGACTGATAACAAGAAGTTGGAGTCGAGGTGTCGTGAGAGATGAATTTAGTACTCTCTTTCTCGACAATGTTGGGTTACTTCGACCACCTGATTAACAAGGAGGATTTTTTCTTAACCTTGGTGAGCCAAAGGTATACAAAAGCACCAACAACAAACTAGCTGGAGGTACAACACGTTTGGAGTAGCATAACGATTGTTGTATCTTATTAGATGAACTAGATTTAAGGACAAATCCTTTTGAAGGGAGAGGATGATGTACGACCTGGGTCAGCCTCAACTTCAAGGATCTCAATACCACGTGTGGACCAGTAGGTCATTGCTTAATGTGTAGTTTCATAGGCCATTCATAGAGCTGATAGGTCTCATTCATGAGTATTGGACCGAGAGAAGAAGAATGTTCTTCAAACAGCCTTGGAACAACCTTAACCAGCTAGGAATATCATAGTTCGGCCAGAACATGATAACAAGACAACCAGGAGCATCTTGCACCACAATCTTGAAGGAGTTAGAATACCAGCTTATCATATGGGCGAGCAAGAAAGAGTAAATGGTCGAAGGTGGAGAATGCAAGTGATCAAGGATCAGGAAGCAAGCTACACACGACCCGAAGAACCTTGGGAGCAGATTGAAGACATCAGAAGCTACTTGGGCCAGGTTCATAAGTGTCATGGTCGAGCAAGGCCCAAATCAGCCCTTGAGAAATAAGGACCGACCACCTTGGGACTTACTTGTAGATCTATTTATTTTATGTTATAGGGCTTTTTAGTTAAGTGTAAACCAGTTAGGGTTAGGTTTTGTGTTTTATAAACCAGTTAGGAATAGGTTTTGAGTTTCTTAAATCAATTAGAAATAGGTTTTGGTTTTTTGTTTTTGATTAGAATTAAGATTTTCTAGTTAGGATTTTTTGTTTTTTCTATATAAGCCAAAGCTGAGAAAATATTGTAATCACCCATTCTTTTAATAAAAATCATCAAGGTTTCGGCTTATCTTTGTCCCTTTGGAGACCTTCTATCTTGATCATTCACGTGATCATACTTAATCACCCAGGATGGAGACCCTTCTGCTTACGTGATATCCAATATGCATCAATAAACGAGGTTACACTCGTAAGATAGCCAAAGCAAAACAACAAAAGGAATTCCACAACCTTTGTGTGAAGATCATACACCATCTAAGAGCCTTAAAGCTCAAGGATCTGTTCCTATTCTCCCTTCAAGTGATTCATGGGAAAGACAGCCTATCCAAGGCCGTATCAGCACTGATTCATTTAGTTCCTGATTCATTACTCAAACCTGATACATTGAAACGAAGCAAGTTAGCACATGAAAATTTATCAAAGAGTAATAATCTTATCCCAAATTGGTTTTTGCTCGGTTTTGGCTTGTGTGCTGTTTCTGGTTGTGCTTCTTTGATGAGGATGAAGCCAGTGACGTCTTGGTGCTTATCCTGATCCAAATCAGGTGGCTTGAACCACTTGTCTTCCACATGTTTGTTCTTTCTCCTTGTATGCTTCAGAGCTTCATCATAATCTGCACATGACTCTTTTAACAAAAAAAGTGCATCATATCTGTGTAATTAATAAAAAAACTCTTGAAAACATGATCACTTACGTTAGCATGCTTACCTGGTTGCCATAAATAGGATTGAGATGTTTTAGACTCAGAATAAAGTAAGTCTAGTTTTGCCTTTGTTGTAGAATCAGTAACTTGCAACTCTAAATTGGTTTGAGCCTCACACTGGTCTCTTGTAGATGTAGGAAGGACTAAGAATGTGGGACATGTTGATTCATAGCTTATATCCTTCTTTTCAAAAAGAGTAGACCTCAAAACCTTTTGTCATGTACCAACAGCTAGCAAATCAGGTTTTATGTTCTTCTTTGAGTTTAGATAGTTACCTTCGGAAGTTTGCTGAAGACTGAGTTTATCTGGTGGTTTCTCATTGACTTGAGAAGAAAACATGAGTGCTTCTCCTGATCCAGAGCTCAATTCACCATTTTCTCTAGTGAATCCTCCATCTCGACTCACGGTTTGATAATCTCTGTAATGATCCTGAAGCTTCTGTATATCTGGTGGGTTCCATATCCTTACACGGTCGAGAATCCAGGCGTTTTGATCAGCTTCAAACATTTTATGACCCCAGATGATTCTAGCACGAGCAGAGAATTCTCCAAGGAGGATAATTTTGCGGACATATTCTCCAGATTTCCATGAGTACGTCTGTAACCTTCCTCCAGAATATGATATAAGCATCTCTCTAAATTGATCCAATTCGATATGTTTTACCAAATTGACATTATCTCGAAGATCGGATGGCTATTTCATGTGGTTTCTGGTTTGTTGGATCCAGGACTGAGTTGATAACATTCTCCAAGTGGTTTCATAGTAAAATCTTTCTGAGCTGAGACTTGCAACACCTTTCCTACAGAGAAAGGAAGATTTCCAAAATCAATTGTTTTTGCTGCTGATTTCTTCTCAATCAATATTAGCTTATTCTTGTTGTTCCACAACTCCCCTCCAGGCTCAAATACAACATGCTTCAATCCCAGTTCGTGAAATATTCATAGCTCTGATCTTGTTCCAAACAAAAGGACTGATCAGAAAAGTACCCAAGAATGCCTTTTGGAAATCACATGAGTCAAATACAATAATCGGCTCCAATCCACTCTCTTATTATGGTTTCTGGTGTGCCTCCTCTTATATCACTTCCTGTTTGAAAAGAACCAGGTCGTCCATTACTGGTTGATCATCCTTATGAATGGTAGTTTTTGGAATCTCGGCTTGATCTTCGTAAGCTTGTGCTGCTGATTCTGGTTCTGCTGAGTGGAGTTCTGAGCCAGAAGTGAAAGACTCTTGGTTCTGTGCTTCTATGGCTGAATGTGTTGTGTTGGAACTTTTGAATTGCTTCTCCACATCCATCATTATTTGTAACAATGCATCCTTATCCTTTTCACTGAATAAACATAATTGTTTATCTTCTCTAAATGGATTAGAGATTATCTTCTTCTTGCTGTAACAGATTGGTTTCTGAACCGGGTTGGAAGGATAAATCTTTTTCTCAGATGGCTTGTTTCGATCTGTTCTCCACTTGTCTCGTTCAAACCTTTTTTGTTGTACAGTTTCTTTCTTAACAAGAGCATTCTTCCTGTTTCTCTCCAACTGATCATTCCCTCTTTGCTTGAACTCATCTCTGGATGATCTGCTTTTCCTTTGCTGATGTATGTCTTGTCTGAATTTTGTCAGTTGAGCTTTGAAGACTTTATCCATGTTGGCCGTGAATTCTTCAAGCAGCAGTTTATCATTCTTGCTGAGTTGTCCTTTGTGCTCCTTCGCCAATGTTCCCTAGAAACAAAAGAAAAGAGAACCAGTAACAAGTTCTAGATAAACAAAACACACAATAAAAAAAGATAAGTTTAAGATCAAGCTAGTTTCAGGAACAAAAAACAATCAGAATGGTATTTAATTTTCGAAATTAGAATCAACCACAGCAAAAAAGAACTCAAACACTTGCAACAGACAGCTTGATAATTGAAATTTCGAATCCACAATCAAGTGAACAACAACAGAACGGATTCAGTACAGAAACACACTTGAAATTGAAACAAAACAGATTCAAAGAAGAAACAAAATCCAAAACAGAACATATCAGTTTTAAATTTGTCACCGAACAAGCAGATTTCGAATTCAGTTTCAGTTTCTAACCTAGAATAAATGGGTTTAGTCAAAAAGAATAGATTATAACACACACAAATTTATTTCTCAGAAACAGAATCACAAACCTATCAAACAGATGATTCAAAAACTTAATCAGAAAGTATGTGAAGAGTCTAAACACAAAAACAAGATCAGAAGATCCTAATCTATCAGATTTCGACAGCCACAACACAGATTTATCAGTTCTTAGCATGAATAAAGAGACAAATCGAAAATCAGAGATAAAGATGAACACTTCCCTTCCAGAGTTGCTCTGATGCCAAATAATATGATCCTAGGACCCTTCTCTGGTTCTGGGAAGAGATAACAAGGGATTGTCCTCGCACAGAGAGACAAGGCTCGATCCGCTTCAAGGCCTGTGGTTTGTTGTGGGACACAAGAGGGATGAATCAAATATTGATACTCCAAGGCTTCTGATCCAGATATTACACACTATATCAGAGAGGCAAATCTGGATATTATGCACCAGCAACTTTCACCTCGCCAAAGACAATAGAGAAAAGAAGATAAGGGTTTTTGATAAAAGACTGCTTGCCTAGAGTAGTGTTTCCGGACAAATATATAGCAAGAGACTTGTACAGGCACAAGCTCTAGGAACCAAAGAGACACAAAAGAACAAGTTCCCTTGGTTTTGAAATTATAACATAAAATCATAGTCTAAAAATAACATAAAGTACTAATGTGGTCGGTCCAATATGCACACATATCATGAATATTCCAAGATACATCAACTAGGTGATTTGTGAAGTAAACTATGTTAACTTGAAGAGAGAAATGGAGTCAAAGGATGAGTTTGGGTGAAGTTTGGGTCTTGTGCAAAGTTAGGGAAAGACCTCCGAAGATTTTCTAAGAAGGCTTTAGGAGTGTTTAAAGGTGTCAAGAATTGTCCTGAAGCTGGTGTAAAGTTAGGGACAAGTCCAAGAGGGACTTTAGGAACCAATTGGGATCAAATGGTCGAGTGTGCAAAAATAGGGTGAACCATACAGATTCTTTACAGACAGTACGGATCCATAGGAACCATGGTCGACCCAGAACATTGACACTCGACCATTTGAAGTGTTTTCAGCTTTGTGCAAAAATAGGGCAAGAGTGTACACACCATAACCTGTCCGTACACTCCCTGGTGGTTCGTGCAAAGCTTGGGACTTAACCAAATGGTTCTGATCATGTGGAATCAAAAGACATCAAGAAGATGCCAAGAAAATGCTTTTTGCAAGAATAAGATAAGGGAGCGTGTGACAAGCTGGATATGGCTACCTCTTGCTGGAAAGGAAGAGAAAAAGAAGACTATGTATCTGTCCAGAGATCCATCTGATTCACAGGAGCCTATGGGGGACCAATCATGTGCCAGCTTTCCCTTGACCAGATTCAAACTCACTCCATCCTAGCCATCCATACTTCAAGTGGTTTATCAGCCATTAGATTTAGGTTTCAAAGTTTTTAAAGTTGTAATCCTATATAAGGCAGAGTAGTGTCGATTGTAAACCTTAAGTGAGTGATGGGGTTTTCCCCTCCTCCATCATAATCTAAAGTTCATTTCTGGTTTATGAATCTCTGTTCTTGAGTCTCTTAGTCTCTGGTTACCTAAGTCTCAGGATTCTCTCTTCAGTCTCTTTATTCTCTTAGTCTCATCCGCAATCTTCATTCTTCCATCTGAACCTGTTGAGGTTGAATCACCACAAACACACACGGCCTGTGCTATGAAAATCTTACATGGTATCAGAGACAGGTTCATCAGAACTTGGTTCCTAGCTACCGCAAACTCAAGCTCACTCCAATGCCATTTCTAAACCGATGAAGAAGCTCCTGTCCAGACGATTGTTTAAACTTTTCAAGATGAAGATTTTCTCATCCATGGCATGTCCAGAAGCTATCCTCAGTCCATCCTCCTCTCTCATGTCCTTCATGAAGAAGAAGAACCTTGAAAACAATGGTGTATTGAGCGGTCTGATCAACTAAGCTCTGAATCTTTGTTCAGGCTATTCTCATTCTGGGTCCAAGAAGAAAACTTTCAAGATGAAAGCTTTCACCATGTACCTGATAAGAGGCGACCAAAAATGAAGAAAAGTGGTGTTTATGGCATGGTAGGTTCAAGGAGAAGGTTGTTCCAAGGTTGATATGTTGGGTTGCAAACCAACAACTCAGATCTGTCCATTTATCAATCGGTTATCCATGGAGGTTCAAGGAACCAGCACAAATTCCTTGACTGTAAGTTAACTCCTCTTCCCTTGTATAAAGCTTGAACCTTTATGAACTGGTCGTGTTGTGTTGTGTGTTCATGTCCTCAGGTACATATAAAGCTTGCTACTTTAGTTGCTAGAAGCTGTCGTAGGATGCTTTAAAGTCTTGTGTTGTGTATTTTTGATAAAAGCCATACCGTGTTCACTGCTTGAATGTGTGTTAGGATGCCAGACAGTGTATCTGCTGCAGTGATTGCATTCATGACTGATTAAAACTTGTTAAGGTGGTTTGCATTATCATCATACACTTGCTTTGTTTCTGCCTTATGTTGAGCACCTAGACTCATGTCTAAGGATGCGGTTAGGTAGCCTAGTGTTTCCTAAAATGCTATGTGTTTTATCTTAACAGATCATGCATTGTCATTTAGGAAATTTTTTGCATAGATTAGAACATGCTTGTCTTGATTCAGTATGATGCTTTGCGGTTGACATTGGAGATAAAACTTGATGATTAGTCAAGGATTGATCCCAATGCTTGTGGCCTAATATGTTCTAGAGTTTTAGTGCTGTACAGGGACATAAGAAGTGTTCAGTGTCTAACCAAACGAAGAAAGAGAAGGCAGTGCCCATTGATAAAGCAATGGAGAGTTGTTTACCTTCTGTATAGATCTGGTAGACTTAAGCGCAGCTGTAGGCAGTGTTTATCTCCTGGTTCAAGAGACACAAAAGGAAAGGCCATCACCAAAGTAAGGAGGAAGACTGGTGGTCCAAAGATACTTGAAGCTGAAGGCAAGATGGTGAGCCGGTTGGTTTAAGCGCAGCTGTTGGAAGTGGTGTGCTCCCGGTTTCAAAACTCCTTGAAGCTTGATTCAAGCTTGGATCTATTCTCAGCCTAGCTTGAAGAGAGAATCAAGGAGCAACCAGAAGATCTATGAAGCTTAGTGTATCATTTCCTCAAAGGACATTGCAAGAACTTGTAAAAGCATTCAACCGGGTCTAGACAGTTGCGTGTCTACGCAAGAGGCTGTTCAGAGCAGTCTTGGTTGTGTGAAGAAAGAGGTCACTCCATAAATCCGGCTTCTATTGTGAGGTTGTTGAGGAAGTAGCTGAGGCATCTACCAGACCTCCATTCAAGTTGGTATTTTTTCAAGAGGCTGTTGTGGTTTGTTAAGTGGGAGATTCAAGTGTGCAAACACTCCTCACCTGCCGGATCAGTGAAGTCATCTAGAGCTCATTGCAACCTTTCAAGCTTGGTCCTTCACCAATTCTCAGTTCAAATCTTGAGGGGGAGTGTGAAGGTGTTTCATAAATCGAAAGATGTCTTTCATGTGGGGAATTCAAGTGGCGATTCTGTGCAGCCACTCCTCACTATCTGAGCAAGATCTTGAGCCTCACATAAGATGGTCTGGTCATTTGCTAGCTTCTCTAAGGTGGCTGTGAAGTCAATTGAGAGGGGGAGACCCAAATTGGGTCTATAAAGAGGTCAAGTGAAGTTTGATGAGTGCACAAGATGTGATAATCAATGCTGCACCAGTTAGGCCATGATCCAGAGTCCTTTGTGTCCAACCAAACTAGATTTTGGCACAAAGGCTCACTGGCCAATCCCTAGGCCTTGGAGATTTTACTCTTTTCCTTATCAAGGTTTTGTCCCAAACGGATTTTCTTTAATAAGGTTTTGAATGAAGAGACTCTTCAATGTTCCAAGCTTGACTAAGGATCTACTGTAGTTAAGCTTGAGGAGGAGTGCTAACGTGAAGAGAGAAATGGAGTCAAAAGATGAGTTTGGGTCGTGTGCAAATTTAGGGCAAGACCTGCAGAGATTGTCTAAGAAAGCTTTAGGAGTGTTTAAAGATGTCAAGAAGTGTCCTGAAGCTGGTGAAAAGTTAGGGACAAGTCCAAGAGGGACTTTAGGAACCCTTTGGGATCAAAAGGTCGAGTGTGCAAAAATAAGGCGAACCGTACGGATTCTGTACGGATCCATACGAACCATGGTCGACCCAGAACATTGACACTCGACCATTTGAAGTGTATTGAGCTTTGTCAAAAATAGGGCAAAATTGTACGAACCATAACCTATCCGTAGACTCCCTGGTGGTCTGTGCAAACCTTGGGCTTAACCAAATGGTTCTGATCATGTGGAATCAAAATGGCATCAAGATGCCAAGAATATGCCTTATGCAATAAGAAGATAAGGGAGGTGTGTGACAGATTGGATCTGGCTGTCTCTTGCTGGAAAGGAAGAGCAAAAGGAGACTATGTATCTCGGCAGAGATCCATCCTTATTTAGAGGAATCTATGGGCGACCAATCATGTGCAAGCCTTCCCTTGACCAGATTCAAACTCACTCCAACCTAGTCATCCATCCTTCAAATGATTTATCAGCCAATAAACTTAGGTTTCCAAGTTTTTAAAGCTGTAAGCTTATATACGGCATATTAGTGTCGATTGTAAACCTTAAGTGAGTGAGGGGGATTTCCCCTCCTCCTTCATCATCTAAAGTTCATTTCTGGGTTTTGAATCTCTGTTCTTGAGTCTCTTAGTCTCTTCTTACCTAAGTCTTACAAATCTCTCTTTAGTCTGCTTATTCTCTTAGTCTCATCTGCAATCTTCATTCTTCCATCAAAACTCTCTTTCATCCTCTTGACACAAGACCAGTCCAAACCTGTTGAGGTTGAATCACCACACACACACACGGCCTGTGCTATGAAAATCTTACAAACTAAGGCCTCGTTAAAAACCTAGCTTTAGAAAACCGAATGGGAAAAACCAAAGATAGGGAAAAAGAGCACACTTAGATTGCTTGATGATAAAGTAGCTTGAATGGTGGTGAGTGTGTCTTGATTGATCAAACTTCCACCAAGACATTCTTCTTGCTTCCAAGACATCTTAAGAAATCCTCCAATAGCTTCCTTGAACTTCTTGGATCTGGAACGAGTCATAGGTTCTTCAGGGATGGCCAAGGCATCTTCATCAGTTGGTTTGTCCATGATCTCATCATCTCCATTGGTTGACTGGTCCATTATCTCTTCAGGTTCATGCATTCCTTGGTGCTTTCCATAATCACAGAAGAGTCCTCTTGGAGATACATGTTCCTTAGCTTGCTACCCAGTTGAACACTAAGTTTTAATAGGACTACTGGATGGAGAAGAAGTCCCACGCACATATGAAGAAGCAATGAAGCACAAGGTGTGGAGAGACTCAGTGGTTCGTGAGAGAGATGCTCTGATCAAGAATGAAACTTGGTTTGAAGCAAAGTTACCAAGAGGAAAGAAAGCTGTCACAAGCAAATGGATCTTCACTATCTAGTATAATGCGGATGGCACTATTGAAAGGCAGAATACTAGACTGGTGGCAAGGTATTCACTCAAACCTATGGTGAAGATTACTTAGATACCTTTTCTCTAGTGGCTAAACTCCACACTATCCGCATAATGTTATCCATTGTAACCAACCTTGAGTGGGGTCTATGGCAAATGGATGTTGTTGGGTTCAAAATCGGTTACGACGAAATCAACGCCAGAAACCTACCGGGAAATGTGTTCTTTGTGAAAGAAGAGATAATATCTCGAAAAAGTGGAACGGGGTAATCAAAGTCTAGTCTCACTTAACCACGAAGAAATGGTCTGCCTAGTGAGAGATCAAGAAGAGTTTGTCCTAGACCTCGGGTCGACGTATCCCCGAGCGTCAAGAAAACGAAATGACTGCAGGACTTGATCATCCAATTCACAAAACCGAGAAGTTGGCCAAGCAAGACTCCAACTCGTTGAACGGACGAGTCAAACCACAAGAACCGACCAACTTGCACGTTCGGCCGACCAAATCGCCCGTTGAGCGAGTTGGAAGTACATGCCAACCAACACACCCGTTCCGCGAGTTGGACTTGTCCAAGAGTGAGTTGGATTGAACAAGACAACCAACTCGCTCGTTCAGCCAGTTGGACAAGCCCAACTCGCCAAACGAGCGAGTTAGGTAGCACAAGTAATCTAACTCGCCCGTTCGGAGAGTTGGATCAATCAATCCTTTTCATCTCATCTTCGTAACTCCCTCCTTTGAAACTTGATTGATTTTATCTTTTTTTGTCGTGATCGAGATTAACGTTGAATCTTTAACGAAAGAACTCGTTCCCTCACGTAAAGATCGGATCGATCGTGTAATACGGTAACGTTTAACTAAACACCTAGAAATTCTGGTACTATACGAAAGATCCAAACTCTCGACAGGGACAACGAAATCTCAGGAATCCTCTTTCGATAAAATCGCAAAAACGCTTAAGTCAAAGAACGGCCAGAGAAGGTCTATAACTCGGCTAAAGGCCGACTCTTGATTTTATCTAAAATCAAGCCCAATCTTTATGACGCTTTATCTTTTATTTTGCAGGAAGAGATAAATGTTAAGTTTGGAAGATAAATGTCGAGATCGGAAAATAAATGTTAAGTTTCCAAAGATAATCATGAAGATATGGGGAAAAAAGAAATATTTCCGTGAAGTCATAAATTCGACCAAGGGCAGAAGGGGAAAGAGCAAACCTCCTCTGGGAAGACTATATAAGAACTTCGAGGTTGAGGATGCAAGGGAGACACAAAAATTCTTACTCAGAGCAAACATAGCACTTAGGGCAATTATGCATATTTCCGTTTTACTAATAGCGAGCTGCGACTCAACTTTTTCTGCGTGAAACAACCCGACTCCGTGCACGAAGACTCGGCTTCGCAACACCCTTGGACTGGTCCGACAAAGCGCAGGGTAAACCTTCCTAACAAAATCCCAACGAAGTGACCCCCGCGAACACAGAAGAACCCGGGAGATCTTCCTCGTATTGAGGAAGATAAAGAAGGAGGAAAAGTCGAACGCGTCGATGTGAAGTTTAGCAGCCTGTCTGAACCTACAGAAGAAGACACAGACATACACCCACGCCGCACAAGGAGCCAAGCAGCTCGGGACGAATCCCAGTTTGACAACCCTATGACCGAAGAAGAAGAATCTATCTTTTGGAACGAACAAGAGGAACTGGCCGTGGTACAAACTCGAAACACTAGCAGCAAACGCCGACAAAGCCGAAAATCTGCTAGCAAGAGTTCCAAAATTTGCGATCTCCGCGATGATCTCATGAAAACGGTGGCCGAAGTTAAGGACGTGAATACCCAAATCCACCACACTACTAGCACCGCACCGGAGAACTGTAGTAACCCGCCCGAAGGGATAAAATGGTCGAGATCGACAAAGTTGGAATTTGGAGCCAAGCTTTTGGGAATCAAAGTTTGATGAGGAATGTTGAGTTTTGGTCAAATAAAACTTAACATGGTTTGGAGAAAATGGAAAAGTGGCCGAGCATCAACCTGGTGGTCGAGTCGCGGGCGATAAAGATCGATTGGGAAATTTTGAAATACGAGATGGGCGAAGAATGAATCGTGAGTGAAGCATGATTCGAAATAAGTTGCTCTACCATGTTATATAATGTCTTAGATTGATCAGTCGGACGTTTTGGAAGCATCACATTTTTGGAAGCACGACGTTTAGAAGCACGACGTTGCTGAAGCATGTCGTTTTCGAAAAATTCCCGTATCAGTAAAATATTATTTTGAACATCAGAAGCAGGACGGGATTTAAGCAGGATAGGAATTAAGCAGTAAGGGAACTAAGCAGGACGGGAAGTAAGCATGACGGGAAGTATGCATGACGGGATCGAAGCACGACGGTAAAACCCAAAATCGGGCAAAACCCTAATTTTGGTATTATGGAATTTTTTGGGGAAGCCGGAGGCTTTGGAAATATTCTTCATCAAGGTCAGGATTCCTTCGGAGTTTATTAAGAATATCCAGAGCATCAGAACGGAAGCGGAAAAATATTTGGGATTGATCGCGGGTCGAAAATATGCCGGAAGTGTTGAAATCGGGCGAATGGACCGAGAAGCACGAGGTGGATCCGTGCATGGGATCAGGACGTGATGTAAACCATCTTACCAGCTGAGTGTCAATACAAGGAGGAGGTGTCGCCGTGCATGGAAGCCTGAAATGTAGCTTGACATGTCAAAGCACGAGGTGTCGTCGTGCGTGGAACTGAAGCATGCGGCCCGCCATGTGGAACTGGTGTGGCGCCCTGCATGATTTTCAGTCATGCAGACTGACATGTGGGAGGAATGGTGGCGCCCTGCATGAGTCTTGAGAATGCTGACAGACATGTGGAGCACAAGGTGCCGCCGAGCATGCGTCCGGAGCCATGCGGAGCGACACACGAGCTGCCACCAACTTGAATCTGATTGGTTGTTGCTCCCTATAAATAACCCACGACCCCAGCTCATTTTATTCATCCATACCTGTCCAAATAAAGTTATAAACGTGGCTAGAGAGAGAGAGAGAGTGAAAGAAAGAAGTCAGATTGAGGGTATAGTCTTTTCTAAAGACCGATATTGCACCGAGAACGCTAGTGCTGTTCAATTGGTGATTCTCTTCGATTGTGAGGCGGAAGCTCTGTCCAAATCAATCCATCCAAGCCAGTCATATTCTCTGATGACCAATTGGAGGTTCTGTCCAAGATCAGGGTAGTTCCACGAGTTCAGATCAGTCTAAAGCCGATGTTCTGCCCGAAAGTCCAAAGAACTGTCCAGAAGCTAAAGAAAGTTCTGTCCGAGTCCAGATCAGTCCAGACCAGTATAAGGGGAGGTTCTGTCTAAGTCAATATCAGTCCAGTCCATTCCATTGAAGAAGTTCATCTCGGGTTTTGGCCAAGTCCTCTCCGATCAACCAACTGCTTATCGGCATAGAACACTGTGAGTTGGTTTCTTTGAATTCCATTTGGAATTTAGGATAGTATTTATTTATGTTTGAGTTCCACTTGGAACTTAGGATAGATCGAGTCGCATATAGAGTAGAATTCTCATGCTATTTCATGATAGAGTCCTTAGGGTTATTTTATTTATTGAACCCGGCTCAGTTTAGCACGAACTAAGCTGAGATGATATGGAATTAAGACTGAGTTAATAACCTGACTAGGACTAGGACTAGGAAGCATCATGTTTTCTACTCTTGCTTGTTTAATTAATCTTGTTGATTGAGGCTAGTCAGCTCTTGGTAAGGGAGTAACTAACTGGTTGATTTATTTAGTTATGATATTGTTGTTTAATTTATTATATGTTAGTACTAAGGGTATTAGGCCTTATAGGTCAGACTACTGGTACTATTGGTTAGTGTTATAGAGTCGAGTGTCTAGTTAGGATCTGGAACTTTAGCCTTAGGTTAGGTTCTTGATTTTTTGTTTGTGTTGAGTGTGTGCCGACAGCATGTGCGTAACCCGCCGATGCTAGGCATGTTTAGGGGTGATTAGTGTTTCCTCGACCTCGTATTCAGCGGGTTCATGGAAACCCCTTATTCGCTAGATCAGGAAGACTCAGAGAGACGGGGTCATGGCCTAGGGCTGAGTGATACACGACTGTGTAATGTCCGGCAGTGACCCGAATGACTGTGGGCTGTCACTCGGTGACCCGATGGACTGTGGGCTGTCACGCGGTGACCCGATGGACTGTGGGCCGCGGTCGGTTGAAAGTTCCTTCTTCTGGCCTTTGTGGTAGGAAGATAGGATATTGCCGAATGAGAGGAACACGAAGTCACCATGGCCCAGGTTAGAGTGTCGTGTTTAGTAAAAGGTTATGAAACCCAAGAGTAAGTGTAGCACCGATATACGGTGGTGCGTGTTAGATCTAGTCGTAGTTAGTTAGATTATCAATTATTGGGATATTGGTTGATTGATTGTTTTGCAGGTTTCTAACACTAAGATCTAATTCCGGGTTAGGTACCGGCTTAGGCTTGGTGTATCTGGCTATTATAGACCCGAAGTTGGCTGTATATTGTCTGAGCGATTGCTTATGAAGGGTGGTGGATATTGAAACCTATACTGTATCATTGCTTGGCCGATCATGTTCTTGTCTGATTGTTGGTCAACCGGTTAATGATACATGTATAGTCTAAATGTCTAACACTACACGAGTACTGACCTCAGGCATATATATGGCTAACTAGGGATTGCTTGTTGACTTGTTTCTATTCAGGCTCCCGTTACTTGAAGTTAGATCAGGGCAGGAGGCCAAGTTTAACTTAGTAACAGTTTGATTAGATAGTGATTTATGATTGCTTGTGTAGCCTTAGCTTTGATTGCATTCTAGGGCTAGATTGATAGTTATTTTGGGTTGTATGGGTTAGTTTATAGGTTGCGGGTAGAGGCCGCCAGCTCACTGAGTAACATTAGGTTACTCACCCAACTTTGTTGTCCTTTTTGCAAGTAGCTTTAGTAAGGATGATCGGATAGATTGGTGCTGGACGTAATAACCACCGGAGTAGATTTCATGCCTTTTGTAAACAATATTTTGATTTGTCTTTAGTTGACTCGATTTGGCATTAGGTCGGGCCCAGTCTTGAATTATTTTAATGTATGAATATTTCATGAATCAATGAAGGAATTGTTTTATATGCGCATCATGAGTACTCTTATATTTGATTAGTCCGGTCTAACACAACGTTAGGTCTTGGTACGGGTTGAAAAGCCTTAGGCCTTGATCTAACGGAACCATTAACTCTTGGTACGGGTTGCAAAGCCTTAAGACTTTAGTTAGAGGGGCGATTTAGTGGATGCACTGGTCTAGGTCGCGGAGTAAGTTCTAGGAATCTAACCGGATCGTCCTTAGCCCGTCATGTAGCGCTTACGGACCATGGTGCTGGGTTGGACGGTCAGTCATGTTCTTGTTTGATTGTTGGCTGGCCGGTTGGCCCATTTCTAACCCTGGGTATTGGTTGGTCTATCGGTCATGTTCTTGTTTGATTGTTGGCCGGTGGATCAACCATATGTTTAGGACGGTTAAGGGGTGTTACAGAGGTGGTATCAGAGCATGGTTTCGTCCATGCTTCCGAGATTCATGATTTAATCGGTTTTCAAATAATTTATCGAGTCAAAAGGAGTCTCAAAAGGCATTAGGAACCGGTCACGTCCAGCCTTAGAATTTATTGGTTTAGGAACTAGGATTAGATAGTGGAATCTAGAATTGCTAGGTTTCTTGGTTAGAATTGTTAGGTTGCTGGTTAGCATTGCTAGGTTATTTTGTTATCATTGCCGTTAGGTTGCATAGTTAATATTTGTTGGGGTAGTTGTTGACTAACTTGCGTGCAAAGTGTTCGATTAAGTTGCAGCTAGTAAGTGTGTTAGTTGATCGGAACTTTGAGGATGGAAACCTTTAAGTAGCGGGAGTTCGAGGCCAAAAACCCAAAGCCGAAGAGAAAGAGTGAAGAGAGGTTCAGAGGGACTGGACAGTGGTATGGACTGGACAAATGGGAGGGAACAAGACTTCATTGGGAAGGACTTCATCAGTTTTTGGGGAAAAAGTAAGATCGAGAAAGATTTTGAGTAATCAGGAACAGGGATGGTATCTATAGAAGAACAAGATAGTATCATGGGAAATGAGAGTGTTCTGGAAAAGCAATAGTAAGAAGATGATCTAACTATCATTCAAGTGAAGAGGTATGGAAAACAATTGTGGCAGCCTGGAGGATCTATCTCATGGGCAGTGGCAAGCAAGTGAAGAGATATGAAGATGAGTGACCATTCAAGTGAAGAGATATAAAGGTGATTGTGGCAACCTGGAAGAGCAAACTTAAGGGACAATGGCAGGCAAGTGGAGGGATATAAAGATGATTGTGGAGACCTTGAGGAGGATATTCAAGGAACGATGGTAGACAAAGCAAAGAGAGTATGGAGACGAGCTGAGAATGAATGAACCATGGGAAGTCCAAAAGTTAAGAGAGGGATTCAAGACCAAGTTCAGGATCAGAAGTTTGTGCGGTGACAAAAAGAAATCAATAGAAGACATCAAAGGCGAGCCGACGAAGAAACACATCACATAACCAAGACCACAAGACAAAATTGTCCAAGAAGATATTGCCATCAAAACAAAACAAGGAGGAGCATATTGTGATGCTGAGCAACTGCACATATAAGAATTCGAGGATGAATTCTATTAAGGGGGAGAATTTAGTAACCCGCCAGAAGGGATAAAATGGTCGAGATCGACAAAGTTGCAATTTGTAGCCAAGCTTTTCGGAATCAAAGTTTGATGAGGAATGTTGAGTTTTGGTCATATAAAACTTAACATGGTTCAGAGAAAATGGAAAAGTGGCCGAGCATCAACCTGGTGGTCGAGTCGCGGGCGACAAAGATCGATTTGGAAATTTTGAAATATGAGAGGGTCGAAGAATGGATCGTGAGTGAAGCATGATTCGAAATAAGCTGCTCTACCATGTTATAAAATGTCTTAGATTGATAAATCAGGCGTTTTGGAAGCATCACATTTTTGGAAGCACGACGTTTTAGAAGCTCGATGTTTATAAGCACGACGTTTCCGAAGCATGACGTTTTCGGAAAATTCTCGTATCAGTAAAATATTATTTTGATCATCAGAACCAGGATGGGATTTAAGCAAGACTGGAATTAAGCAGGGCGGGAACTAAGCAGGACGGGAACTAAGCAGGACGGGAACTAAGCATGACGGGAAGTAAGCATGACGGGATCAAAGCACGACGGGAAAACCCAAAATCGGGAAAAACCCTAATTTCGGGATTATGGAATTTTTCGGAGAAGCCGGAGGCTCGGGAAATATTCTTCATAAAGGTCAGGATTCCTTTGGAGTTTATTAAGAATATTCAGAGCATCAGAACAGGAGTGGAAAAATATTTGGGATTGATCGCGGGTCGAAAATATGACGGGAGGATGCACCGAGAAGCACGAGGTGGCTCCGTGCTTGGGATGAGGACGTGATGTCAACCATCTAACCAGATGAGTGTCAACACAAGGAGGAGGTTTTTCCGTGCATGGAAGCCTGAAATGTAGCATCACATGTCGTAGCACGAGGTGTCGTCGTGCATGGAACCGAAGCATACGGCCAGCCATGTGGAACTGGTGTGGCGCCCTGCATGAGTTTCAGTCATGCAGACTGACAAATGGGAGGAATGGTGGCGCCCTGCATGAGTCTTGAGCATTTTGAGAGACATGTGGAGCACGAGGTGCCGCCGCGCATACGTCTGGAGCCATGCGGAGCGACACACGAGCTGCCACCAACCTGAATCTGATTGGTTGCTGCTCCCTATAAATAACCCATGACCCCAGCTCATTTCATTCATCCAGACCTGTCCAAATAAAGTTAAAAACGTGGCTAGAGAGAGAGAGATTGAAAGAAAGAAGTCAGATTGAGGGTATAGTCTTTTCTAAAGACTGATATTGCACCGAGAAGGCTAGTGCTGTCTAATTGGCGATTCTCTTCGATTGTGAGGCGGGAGCTCTATCTAAATCAATTTATCCAAGACAGTCATATTCTATGATGACCAAGTGGAGGTTCTGTCTAGGATCAGGTTAGTTCCACGAGTTTAGATCAGTCTAAAGCCGATGTTCTGCCCGAAAGTCCGATGAACTGTCCAGAAGCTAAAGAAAGTTCTGTCCGAGTCCAGATGAGTCCAGATAAGGGCAGGTTCTGTCCAGTTTAAGATCAGTCCAGTCCAGTCCATTGAAGACGTTCATCTCGGGGTTTGGCCAAGTCCTCTCTGATCAACCAGCTGCTTATCGGCATAGAACAATGTGAGTTGGTTTCTTTGAATTCCGTTTGGAATTTAGGATAGTATTTATTTATGCTTGAGTTCCACTTGGAACTTAGGATATATCGAGTCGCATATAGAGTAGAATGCTCATGCTATTTCATGATAGTGTCCTTAGGGTTAATTTATTTATTAAACCCGACTTAGTTTAGCACATGCTAAGCTTAGATGATAAGGAATTAAGACTTAGTTATTAACCTGAATAGGACTAGCACTAGGATGCATCATGTTTTCTACTCTTGCTTGTTGATATGGTTGAGTGCAGGTTCTCGTTATTTTTGAAGATAGTTTGTTAGGAGGAGGCCGAACTATCTGGGTAACGGTTTGGTTGAGTTGATTGCTTGTTAGATTAGTTAAATGCTTTCTTGTTTAATTAATCTTGTTGATTGAGGGTAGTCAGCTCTTGGTAAGGGAGTGACTAACTGGTTGATTTATTTAGTTATGATATTGTTGTTTAATTTATTATATGTTAGTGCTAAGGGTCTTAGGCCATATAGGCTGGACTACTGGTACTATTGGTTAGTGTTATAGAGTCAAGTGTCTAGTTAGGATCTGGAACTTTAGCCTTAGGTTAGGTTCTTGATTTTTTTTTTGTGTTGAGTGTGTGCCGACAGCATGTGCGTAACCCGCCGATGCTAGGTATGTTTAGTGGTGATTAGTGTTTCCTCGACCTCGTATTCAGCGGGTTCAAGGAAACCCCTTATTCGCTGGATCAGGAAGACTCAGAGAGACGGGGTCATGGCCTAGGGCTGAGTGTTACACGATGGTGTAATGTCCGGCAGTGACCCGAATGGCTGTGGGCTGTCGTGCGGTGACCCGATGGACTGTGGGCTGCGGTCGGTTGAAAGTTCCTTCTTCTGGCCTTTGTGGTAGGTAAATAGGATATTGCCGATTGAGAGGAAGACAAAGTCACCAGGGCCCAGGTTTGAGTGTCATGTTTAGTAAAGGGTTATGTAACCCAAGAGTAAGTGTAGCACCGATATACGGTGTTACGTGTTAGATCGAGTCGTAGTTAGTTAGATTATTAATTATTGTGATATTGATTGATTGATTGTTTCGCAGGTTTCTAACACTGAGATCTAATTCCGGGTTATATACCGCATTAGGCTTGGTGTCTCTTTGGCTAGTATAGACCCAAAGTTGGTTGTATATTTTTGGAGAGATTACTTATGAAGGGTGGTGGATATTGAAAGCTATACGGAATAATTGCTTGGCCGATCATGTTGTTGTCTGATTGTTGGCCGACTGGTTAATGATACATGTATAGTCTAAGTGCCTAACACTACATGAGTACTGACCTCAGGCATATATATGGTTAACTAAGGATTGCTTGTTGACTTGTTTCCATGCAGGTTCCCGTTACTTGAAGTTAGATCAGGGCATGACGCAAAGTTTAATTTAGTCACGGTTTGATTAGATAGTGATTTATGATTGCTTGTGTAGCCTTAGCTTTGATTGCATTCTAGGGCTTGAGTGATTGTTATTTTGGATTGTTTGGGTTAGTTTATAGGTTGCGGATAGAGGACGCCAGGTCATTGAGTAACATTAGGTTACCTACCCAACTATGTTGTCCCTTTTGCAGGTAGCTTTAGTAAGGATGATCGGATAGATTGGTGCTGGACGTTAGGACCACTGAAGTAGATTTCATGCCTTTTGTAAATTTTGATTTGTGTTTAGTTGAATCGATTTGGCATTAGACCGGGCCCAGTCTTGAATTATTTCAATGTATCAATATTTCACGAATCAATAAAGTAATTGTTTTGACTAGTCCGGGCTAGTCATGAGTACTCTGATATTTGACTAGTCCGGTCTAACACAAAGTTAGGTCTTGGTACGGGTTGAAAAGCCTTAGGCCTTGATCTAACGGAACAATTAACTCTTGGTACGGGTCGCGAAGCCTTAAGCCTTAAGTTAGAGGGGCGAGTTAGTGGATGAACTAGTCTAGGTCGCGGAGTAAGTTCTAGGACTCCGACGGGATCGTCCGTAACCCGTCACATAGTGCTTCCGGACCATGGTGCTGGGTTGGACGGTCAGTCATGTTCTTGATTGATTGTTGGCTGGCCGGTTGCAGCGACACCGTCTCGGCCATCAAAGCTTATCAGCGAAAGGCCGAGACAAGCACAAATTTGCCAATCTGGTCCACGCCCAATGACACTCCGAAAGAAGCAATCACTTTTGATGAAGAAGAGGCCGGAGGAATCGATCAGCCACATTGCGATCCCGTCATAATTGATCTTGTGATAAGAGATTTCGAGGTCACTAGGGTTCTCATCGACACCGGAAGCACGATCAACGTCATTATTCGCGATACTCTCAAAAGGATGAACGTCGAGTTAAGCAAAGTTGTACCATCGCCAAAGCCGCTGCCCGGTTTCTCTGGCACGACATCAATGACCCTCGGGTCAATCGAATTACCCGTTGCTGCAAAATAAGTCACCAAGATCATCGATTTGCGGTCGTCGACCACCCGGCCATCTACAACGTCATCATGGGCACACCTTGGCTAAACGCCATGAAGGCAGTCTCGTCGATTTATCACTTAGGCATTAATTTCCCAACTCATAACGGGATTGTCGTGATTTGAGGCTGCCAGAATCAGTCAAGACGCTGATTCCTGTCCGAGCACAAGCTAAGACAAATCACGAACACCGCTAGGGCAAAGACCAAATGCCCGAAGATAGCTCAGGCATCAGCCGAAAATACTTCGGACAAAGATGACCCAGAGCTTTCGGCTCAAGCAACGGCCAGTGAACAACTAATTCCAGTGCCCGACGCGTTAAGCCCACCATAGAAGATAAGTCCAACGGAAGATATAAACCCAGAAACTTACGCAGTTGACACAAACACAACGGCCGAGTAAACAGACTCGCCCAAACAAGCAGAACTACGAGATGGCTTGATCCTCGAAAGAGGTACGTAGGCAGATCGTCGAAAGATGAGTTCAGCTATCCACCTCTCTAAAAGGAGGGGGAGTGGGTATATATACGAACACATATATTCCCGCGTTCAAAAATAAATATTTAACGTTGTACTCAAAATTTTAAAACTTTTTCGGCAATAAAAACTTCATTATAATTTCACAAACTTTCTATCCTCTCGCAAAGAAACGTTATGTTATACTTCCGGAAAAAATCCATATACGAGCAAAACGATTATCGCACATCCTAGAAACGGACACTCGCAAAAAAACTGTTCTACATCAAACGGATCAACTCCACAATATCTTATCTCGGTTGAATTGTCAATTCCGATTCCCAACTAATGCACGAGACCCTGGTCCCATATGCTCACTCACACAAAGTATGGTTTCAAAGAAATAGGCGAGACGTCACCTGAGTTTTCGAGAACACACCCAAGTCCTTCTCTGACTATAAACCATAAAAAGCTCAGCAATTGGCCTCGGCGGGAACTTTGGCCGTCTTAAACTAACGCACCCAAATCCATCCTAAGGACAGATCCTCTCACATCCGACCAGGATAAATAGTGCGCTATAAAAGAAATCCAAATATTTGGTCAGCACTTTTAGGAGACTTAAAAATTGTCCCCGAAGAGATGCTCGACTCCGACCAGACAAGTCGTATAACCCAAGACCCTATCGCGGACTTTAAGTCGGAATGAAATCAGGTTAAAATCGAAACAGGCAAAACGAAAGCCGATTAGTCATCGCAAAGCCTTAAACCGGAAGTAAACCTAGGTCTTGCCTTAAACCCAGCACACTGGTCTCTAACGTCTCAAGGCATGATATCAAAAAGATACGAGATCCTGAAAGCATGTTTCCTCATCTGTATCTAAATGTTCTCGAAACTTCGAAAACTCCTCAAACATCTCGGGCGAACAACGAATAGGATGATCCGAAAAAGGAGGAAGTCGAGATGACAGCTTGAAAATTTTCCTACACTTAACGAATTCCAAACATCTTTTTAAACACCCTCTTATTATAAAAAGCACGGTTCGAACGAAAGCTGATGAAAGGTAGGATTCAAGGCCACACTCGGCCGGCTACATACGACCACAGTCGGCCGACGATGAACAAAATAAAGCGAAATTATACTATAATACTAAAGAACGCACTTCTGAATAAGTCGTGACGTCGCAATCACTCATAAAAACCAAAGTACCCGGTCATCGATCTACCGAGTGAATAGTCATTGACGTCCAGAGGAGCTGTCGGCTGGTTCACCTCACCCGTCTCATCAGCAGCCCCCGTCTTCGCGAGAAACATGAATCGGGTCCCACTGTTCCCAAATCCTCTCCTCGATCTTAGGAATCACGAAGTCCATATCCCTTTCGTTCATGCGACCGGTCTGCCTCGCTTATTCGGCGCCAAACAAATAATTAGGGGCCTGCGTGAGGTATAATCCGCCCACAGCGCCGCAACACTCACGATAATCCCCAAAATCCTTATAACCCCTTGTAAGGTCCTCAAATTCATGCGAGAACTTTTCACGACGGGTCTTCATGACTTCGTCCATCTCTCTCTTCCCTCGCCTATGAGCACGACGAACCTCCGTCACAACCGAATCCCTCTCGCGATGACTATCCAACTCCTCTCTCAGACGGGCAATCTCTTTGTTAGTTGTCTTAGCCCTGAACTGAGCCATGGGTGCCTCTTGGCATCTCGCATCAAGCGATCAGTTCATCATAACGCTCAAGAACCAAAAACTTACCCCATTAACCATACTCGACGCCAAGGAAAACTTTGGGGTCTCCCTGGACCCACCTACGTTTGGAGGAAAGTCAAAACCAAACATCTCATCAAGATTGTCACGTCCGCCACTACTCCCGCCTACTTGACTATTTAGATAATGTCTAAGTATGTTATCAGGGGAGCACCGCTTGCCAGCCGCATCATCGTCGACGACGACGTGTTTGTCCTTGCGAGTTTTCGATCTTTCCTCTCTTGTGCGAACCTCGCACAGAACGAATCCATACATGGTCAAATCCGACCCTTCCTCTACTGGTAGGTCCGGCTGATAACGAGAACGGTGGAGAGCGACAGGACAGCGACACCGTTCTGGGTTAAACGTTGCCCAAAAATACGGACTAACACGAAGCACGTCTCGAATGGTTTTGAGACCCTCTGGAATTGGAGGAAAAGGATGGTCTCTAAAAATATATATATGTTAGAGATCGAACTTCACCAAAACCGAAATAAAAAGGACACTTGGTCAAGGCAACTTTTCCGACCCCATCTGGTCTTAAAGATGGAGATTTCATTTGCTTCTACGGATGCATCGTTAACACGGACGAAAAAGAAGTGCTCCCGCCAATCATGGTAGTTTGACACGAACTCATTTATGATCGTCATCCCCGACCGAGGCCTCAACTGAACTATGGACGATTTCCCCCCAGGGTTTAAGCATAGTGTCAAGATGATTGGCATCGAGGGTCATACCTAAGTCATAACTCAGCACAAGAATCCGGACAATTTGCTGCAAAACCACACGGATTTATCTGACCAATCGATATCCTGAAACAGTTGAAAAGTCGCGCCATGATTTCAGGAAAAAGAAACAAAAATGGCATTTCCATCAGGTACACCTCATAGCACGTGAAGTAACCTTCAGGTGGAGACCCGACGACCTCTCCAACTTCCGGAAGACAAAAATCGACTAACTCAGAAACTTGACAATAGCTCCGGATGGCAGCAAGCCCATTCGGGCAGCTCTTGTTGGGACAACCCTCCACGGGGTTGGCATGAAACGGAGGTGGGGCCCACGTACCAGGTCTGGGAGGTTTTACTTTTCCCCTGGCCGCTCAGTATGCCTTGGCTTCCTCGGGATCAATCGAGTGAGCAGAGAATTCCACCTTTGACCCAGCATCATTGTGTTGTGAGCTAGAACCATCAGGGACAGAACGATCGTGGCGAGACTTTGTGGATGCCTTTCTTCTCGAAGACGAATTTTTTTTTATTACCAAAGGGAAGAAAAAGAGGAGAAAATCTTTAAATCCTTGAAAAGAGTTTGTGGAAATGTGCAAGTGAAGAATTTGAAAACCCACTCCACAAACGTATAAAAGAGAGGATTCATCATTTCACCTCGAGGCTTTCAGACATCGGATTCCGCCTAATTTATACAATATACCTAAAACGCTCGCAAGAACATCACAATTTTAACGAGCTGGGGGCTAACTGTTGCGGTCAAAATCGGTTACAACGGAATCAACGTCAGAAACCTACCGAGAAATGCTCTCTTTGTGAAAGAAGAGATAATATCTTGAAAAAGGGGAACTGGAAAATCAAAGTCAAGTCTCGGCTAGCCACGAAGGAATGGTCTGCATAGTAAGCCATCAATAAGAGTTTGTCCTAGACCTTGGGTCGACGTATCCCCGAGTCAAGATGACGAAAAGACTGAAGGACTCGATCATCCAACTCACCGAACAGAGAAGTTGGCTGGGCAAGATGTCCAACTTGTTGAACGGACTAATCAAACCACAAGAACCGACTAACTCGCCCGTTCGGTGAGTTGGACAGCATGGGCCGACCAACTCGCCGAAAAGGAAAGTTTAGCAGTGTGGGCCGACCAACTTGCCCGTTTGGCGAGTTTGGCAGTGTGGGCCGACCAACTTGCCCGTTTGATGAGTTTGGCCGCGTGGGCCGACCAACTCGCCGAACGACCAACTCGCTTGTTCGGCGAGTTGAGCAGCATGAGCCGACCAACTAGGGTGTTCGGCGAGTTAGATCAATCCAACTCGCCGAATGGGTGAGTTGGGCAGCATGAGCCGACCAACTCGCCCGTTCAGCGAGTTAAACCAATCCTACTCGCCGAACGGGCGAGTAGGGAAGTACATGGCAACTAACTCGCCCATTCGGCGAGTTGGACTTTTCCAACTCGCCAAAAGGGTGAGTTGGATCGAATAAGACAACGAACTCGATCATTCAGCGAGTAGGACAAGCCCAACTCGCCAAACGGGGAAGCTAGGTAGCACAAGAAATCCAACTCGCTCGTTTGGCAAGTTAGATCACCCAAATCATTTTCATCTCATGCCTGTAACTCCCTCCTTCGAAACTTGATTGAACTTATCTTCATTTCGTCTTGATCGAGATTGACGTTGGAACTTTACCGACTTATTCCCTTGTATAAAGATCGGATCGATCGTGGAAGACGGTAACGGTTAGTAAACACCTAGGCTTGCCTGCACTATACAAAATATCGTAACTCTCGTCAGGGACGACGTCGTCTCAAGAATTCTCTTTCGATAAAATCGCAAAAACGCTTTAGTCGAGTATTGACCCAAGAAGTTCTAAAACTCGGCTAAAGGCCCACACGCGATTTTACCCGAAATCGAGCGCAATCTTTATGAAAGTTTATCTTTTATTTTGCGGGAAGAGATAAATGTTAAGTTCAGAAGATAAATGTCAAGATTGGAAGATAAATGTTAAGTTTCCAAAGATAATCAAGAAGACCGGGGGTAAAAGGAATATCTCCGCAAAGCGATAAATTCGACCGAGGGCGGAAGGGGAAAGAGGAAACCACCTCTGGGAGGAGTATATAAGAACTTCGTGGTAGATGATGCAAGGGAGACACAAAAATTCTTACTCGGAGCAAACATAGCACTTAGGGAAATTAGGCATATTTCCGTTTTACTGTTATCGAGCTGTAACTCAACTAGATTATTCACGTCTTACAAGGTTAGAACTAGGAACTCGTCGACGGCTCTTTCCGCTAAGGCTTTACCTGTTGTAACGCTCAAACCACAGATTCAGAATAAGATCCTCTTTGTTCTCTTTCCGTCTTTACTAATTCATTGTTATATTGTTGTTCTCACGGTTTGGTTGCTTGACGTTTTTGGCTTAGTAGAAATCCGGGACCTCTAGGAAAGGTAGATTTACCTTGATTTCCTAAATCAACGGAAATCGACAGTGTGAATTTCGGTTCCCACAGATGTCAAGAATGCTTTTCTTTGAGGAGAGCTTGAAGATGAAGTCTACATGCATCCAACTCTTGGTCTTGAGCACTTGGTGAAACCTGGAAATGTCTTCACATTGAAGAAGGCTATGGTCTTAAACAATCCCTTAGAGCCTGGTACAACAAGTTGAGAACTACTCTAAATGGACGAGGATTCTTGAGGTCAGAACTCGACCACACTCTCTTCACTCTCACCTCATCCTCAAGTATTATTTTTCTCCTTGTTTATTTATGATATCATCATAACAAGGAGTGAAAAAATTGGTATCCAATCTACTAAAGACTTCCTTAAATCTATGTATGATATTAAGGACTTGGGTAACCTAATGTACTTCTTTGGAATTGAAATGTTTCGATCTACGGATGGACTATTCCTTTCTCAAAGGAAGTACACACTTAATTTATTGAAGGAGGCATGTAAAGTAGATGGGAACCCAGCTAAGACACCACTGGAAGAAGGATATAAGCTAACACTTGAGGGGGAGATTGAAGAGAACAAGCCATTTAAGGATTCCAAGCTATACAGGAAGATGGTTGGGAAACTGATCTACCTCACTATCACAAGACCAGATATTTTCTATGCGGTGAACCAAGTAAGCCAGCACATGCAATGGTACATCCCTGATAAGCTTATGGCTTGGATCTCTTGGATGGTATGGTTGGCGATTGACCTAAGAGGCTACTAGCACTCGTTGGCCTATGGATCTTAATGAAAGACCAATGTTCTTAGGCTGAACAGAGAAAGCACTGGAAGGTGACAAGCAATTCCTTAAGGTTTGTTTTATAAAAGTTCTACCTAACACCATAAGCGGCTACAAGATTTTAAAGAGAATTCAACAAGCATAACCTAAGGTATATTCCTAAACTAAAAATCCCACGCCTCCTCTAGATAGATTTGGCCTAATCCTACTTGAAATTGGTTTTAAATACTAATCATACCCGAAGTTGGTTTTAATCAATTACAAATCGAAAATACATTAAACCAACACACTGGTTTATCTTCTCCCTCGTCATCTTCTCTCTTTTTCACGAAATTGGCTAAGTGTTGAATGGTCTCCTGATGGGCTTTGGCTCTAGCTCTGGTTGTTGGCCCAGTCCAAAAGTTAATGGGTTGTTATTGTTGATCGTTTGGCCTCTTTCTGGTCGATTGGGCCCTAACTGATCCATCTTCTTGTCCAGCCCGTTCCAAGATATCAGATCCTTTTTCTCCTTCCTCTCCAGGCCCATATGAATCAAGAGAGTGATCACCATAGCTCCAGTTGAGATCAAACTCATTGATGGCTGCCTCGGGTCCATACGGCTCAGTCTCATCTTCTAAACTCTCCTCAGTCTCCTCAGTCAGTTTCTGATCTAGGGTCGCACCATCCCCTCATCCTTTAAAAGGATTTGACCTCAAATCCAGTTCATCTACAACAAAAGGAATCAAGTCAGACACATTGAAAGTGGAACTAATGGAATACTTACCTTGGAGATCAAGTTGGTAAGCATTTTTGTTGATTCTTTTCAATACTTTGAAGGGACCATCCATGCGTGGCATCAACTTAGACTTCCTCTCAGCAGGAAACCTATCCTTTCTCAAATGAATCCACATGAGATCACCTGGTTCAAAAACCAACTCCTTTTTGCCTTTGTTCTTTTTCCATGCATACACCTTGGTTTGTGCCTCAATGTTCTTCTTCACTTGCTCATGCAAAGACCTAACAAATTTGGCCTTCTGATTGCCATCAAGGTTAGCCTGTTCTTTTAAAGGCAAAGCAAAAAAGTCTAATGGAGACAATGGATTGAATCCATACACAACCTGAAATAGGGTGAGTTTAGTTTCTGAATGCATCTACCTGTTGTATGCAAACTCTACATGGGGTAAACAATCTTCCCAAGTTATAATGTTCCTACTGATGATAGCAGGAAGCAAAGTAGACAAAGTCCTGTTGACTGTTTGTCCATCAGTCTGAGGGTGACATGTTGTAGAGAAAAGCAATCTAGTCCCTAGTTTATCCCACAAGGTTTTCCAGAAATGACTTAGGAATTCCGAGTCCCTATCTGACACAATTTTCCTAGGCATTCCATGCAATCTATCAGGTTCCCTAAAGAATAGTTCAGCTACCATAATTGCATCATCAGTTTTGTGGCAAGGAATGAAATGTGCCATCTTAGAGAACCTTTCCACAACTACAAAGATGTTGTGTTTACCTTTCCTTGCCTTAGGCAATCCTAACACAAATTTCATAGAGATATCAACCCATGGTTGATCAAGAATATGGAGAGGAGTATGCAAACATGTTGGTTGGACCTTGGACTTGGCATGCTTGCACACGACACACTTGGAACATACCTTTTCCACATCCCTCCTCATACCCGACCATTAAAAGTGTTCCTGCAAGGTGGTTAGTGTCTTGGAAATACCAAAGTGGCCCATCAGGCCTCCTCCATGAGCCTCCCTGAGATACAATTTCCTTAGAGTACCACAAGGTATACATAACCGATTATCATAAAAAGGAAACCTTTAAACTGATAATACTTGCCATTAGAATATTTTTCAGTATCCTTAAAGGCCTCTTGAAAGTCAGGAACGTCCACATAACAAGACTTAAAGTGTTCAAATCCCAAAAGTTTTGTTTCCATAGAAGTTAAGAGAGTGTACCTTCTTGAGAGTGCATCAGCAACCACATTCTCCTTACCTTTTTTGTAGTGGATGACATTGGGAACGGTTTCAATGAATTCCACCCACCTAGCATGCCTTCTGTTAAGCTTCTGTTACCCTTTGAGATGTTTAAGAGATTCATGATCTGTATGAATCACAAACTCTTTAGGCCAAAGGTAATGTTGCCACATTTGTAGTGCCCACACCAGTGCATACAACTCATTGTCATAAGTTGGGTAGTTCAACGTAGCACCTCCAAGCTTCTCACTGAAATAAGCTATGGGCCTCTTCTCCTGCATTAGCACAGCTCCTATACCAATTCCAGATGCATCACATTCTGTCTCAAATGTTTTAAGAAAGTCAGGCAACACAAGTAAAGGAGCATTAGTCAATCTATCTTTTAGAAGTTGAAAGGCTTCTTCTTGGGTGTGACCCCAAGTAAATCCCACACTCTTCTTAATCACTTCAGTGAGTGAGGCATAAATGGTGCTGAAGTCTCTTACAAACCGTCTGTAGAAACCAGCAAGACCATGAAAGCTCTGGACCTCTCCAATAGACTTAGGTGTAGGCCATTCCCTTATAGCCTTTACCTTTTCCTCGTCCACCTTTAAGCCCTGAGAAGTCACAACAAACCCTAAAAAGACAAGGTTATTTGTTATAAATGAGCATTTCTTGTAATTAGCAAACAAAGTTTCCTTTCTAAGCACATCCAAGACTAGATTCAAATGCCCTATGTGTTCGGCCATTGTCTTACTATAGACAAGAATGTCCTCAAAGTATAAACCACACACCGGCCAATATAAGCTCTCAAAACATGATTCATTTGTCTCATAAATGTACTAGGTGCATTCGTGAGACCAAAGGGCATGACTAGCCCTTTATATAACACTAGTTTAGTCTTAAAGGAAAATTTCCACTCATCTCCTTCTTTCATTCTAATCTAGTGGTAACCACTGTTTAAATCAATCATAAAAAGACACATGAACCATAAAACTCATCTAACATATCATCTAAACGAGGAATAGGGTGTCTGTACTTAACTGTAATGTTGTTGATGGCCCTACAATCAACACACATTCGCCAACTTCCATCCTTCTTAGGAACCAACAAGACTGGTACAACACATGGACTCAAGCTCTCCCTGATATGCCCCTTCTCCAATAGATCATTAATCCGCGTTTGGAGCTCTTTAGTCTCAACAGGATTGGTCTTGTATGCTGGGCGGCTAGGGAGTATGGCTCCTGGTACGAGATCAGTCTGATGCTCAATTCCTCGGATTGGTGGTAACCCCACTGGGTTGTCTTTTGGAAACACGTCCTTGTATTCCTGCAAAAGAGATTCAATTTCTCGAGGAATAGATGATACAGGTTCAGTGTGGGTTAGTAATCCTTTATAGATAACAAAAACCATCGAATGCTGATGCACCACATCATCCTTGATGTCTCCAGAAGTAGCTAGCAAGTTAAGATGACTTACCTGACTTACCTGGTTGGCTCCTTCACCAGTAATTCCTTGGACGTGGCCTCAGCCTCTTCTTTCCTTAACTTGAGGCAAAGTTGATACTCGTGCACCTCTTGAGGAGTTAAAAGAACCAGGGTGATTTGCTTACCTCCATGGGTGAAGAATGTCTGTTGGTGAAGCCATCATGAAGTGCTCTCTTGTCACACTGCCAGGGACGCCCCAGCAAGATTTGACTGGAATCCATGGGCAATACATCACAAGTGACTTCATCTCTGTACCGTCCAATAGATATTGGCACCTTCACTTGTTTGGTTACTTTCAGCTCACCAGTATCATTCAGCCATTGTAAGAGATATGGCCGATGATGCTTCTGGATTGTGAGGCCAAGCTTGTTGACTAATGTTTCACTTGCAGCATTAGTACAACTTCCTCCATCAATGATCAGACTACAAACTTTGTCTTGTACCAAACACCTTGTATGAAACAAGTTCTCTCTTTGTTCCGGTTCCCTGGTCTTTGACTGAACATTCAATGCTCTCCTAGTGACTAGCATCTCCCCCTTAACAGGGTAATCCATGTCTTCTTCTGCTGAGTCCTTATAAGAGTTCTCATCCTCAGATATGATATCACTATTGGCTAAGACTGTCATGATCTTCTTGCTTGTGCATTCACTTGCATAGTGTCCAAACCCCTGACACTTGAAGCATTTGATGTTTCTGGCCCTAGTTGGTGTTGGTGTTCCTTTGCCCTTGTCATCACGGGTTGATGTTGATCCGCTTCCCTCCTTTGGTTGATCATACATCTTTTCATCCTTAGAGTAAGGTGATCTGGAGGAAGACCCAAAAGGATTGCGAGTGTTACCTCTCCTTTAGTTCTGTTGCTCAATGAGAATGGCTTTATGGACCATCTCTTCAAGAGTGGCATACTCTTGTATCTCCAGTCTGTCTTGTATCTCCCGGTTCAATCCATCTTGAACTCTAGCCATTGTAACTTCAAGGTCTTCTTCAACCTTAACTTTGATCATAAGGGTCTCCATCTCCTGATGATATTCCTCCACACTCATGGTTTCCTGAGTAAGTTTCCTGAGCTTCTTGAGAAGGTCTAAACCGTAATGACTAGGCACAAAACTTGCCCTCTTGCTCTCTTTCATCTCATGCCAAGAGGATATCAGCTCATCTCCATGACACTTCCTAGTGTTGGATACATTCTGCCACCAGTTGATAGCATACCACTCAAACTCATTAGCAGCTAGTTTGACCTTCCTTTCTTCAGTAAACCTTTGACACTTAAAAACAGATTCAATCTTCTGTTCCCATTCTACGTAGGCATCTGGTCGGTTTTGCCATGGAAAGGTGGAATCCTCAGCTTCAGGCTGCCAAGGTTGTCTTCCTGTTGAGGACGTCTGTTGTTGAACCTTTGAGGATGTTCATCTTCCTTATCTTCAGCCAATTCCTCTTGGTTATCCCTTGCTCTAACCGGTCCTACTCGCCTAGGCCGTAATGGATGTCTAGCTACTACTTCTCCAACTTCCCCTGCTACATCAGCTACACCTGCATTTAAACCATTGTTAGGGGGTATAACTTGAGCATATATTTGCTCAGCATGGCCTCTCAATTGGCGTGTAAGGTCGGCAAGCATTGCTTGAAACTGCAATTGGTCCAATGTAATGTGCTGGATGGGTGGATCGACCGCATGCTCTTCTTCTCTCCTATCTTCAGCCATGGTTTCCTGTTACAAGCTAGATCAAACGTTAGTGATAACAAACTCTCTCTCACTCAGTGTTTAGCTTGTTCCCGTGACCTTTCCTTTCTCAAAAGTTTAGAATATATCAAATATCAATCTCCTAAGATCTAGAGCTACAACCTAAAGTGATTAGAGAGATAGAGAAAAGTTCTTTGCGTCAGCTGACTTTACAAACTCTAAGCTGGGATTTCTCCTCGGCTAGCTTGATTTCTCCTCGGCTTTGTTTTTTTTGTATTTGGATCGATGGATCTCTTTTTTTTGTTATGTTATCAAGAGTAGCTCAGCTGACTTACAATAGATAGAAAGAAAGGAATTTGATGGTTGATAGATGAATGATACGAGTTGAAAAGCAAACCCTAACCTCCAAGGAGCTCTGATACCACTTGGTACGTCCCTGATAAGCTTATTGCTTGGATCTCTTGGATGGTATGGTTGGCGATTGACCTAAGAGGCTACTAGCACTCGTTGGCCGATGGATCTTCTCTTCAGAATTATGGAAGGACTCCAAAGATGATTTGGTACTCTCTAGACGCAGGATAACCCTGGGTAAGTTCTAAGATAGATCACGATAGATCAGTCTATCCTTAGTGAAAGATCAATGTTCTTAGGCTGAACATAGAAAGCACTAGGATGCGCCCCTAGGATGCTTCTTTGGTTGATGGGAGGATAGATCCTTGCAAGAACAAATCAGGGACTCAAGCTCTTCAAGAGAGGGATGACACAAGAGGGATGAGAGGTCTCTTGATACTCCTAGATGATTAGCTCGGATATAACACACCAAGTAAACACCCTTAAGGCTCTTGATATGACACACCAGAAAAGATACTCAACAAATTCTAGAGAGAGAGCCGTCAAGAGAGAAATAAGACTTGATATTATTCGACTGCTTGAGTACAATAGGGTTTGGGAAAACCCTTAAATAAAAGAAACCAGAGAAAAAACTCTCTAGGGTTTCGAAAACATTAAAATGGAAAACTATAGTTTAAAATATAACATAAGCTTAAAGATAAATGACTTCTTCTAGTCTTGGCCCGAGATAGGGCCTAGGTGATTTGTAAGACAAGCCATGGCCTCGTTAAAACCTTCCTCCAGAAAACCTCGTGGGACAAAACCAAAAGCAAGGAAAAGAGCACACACCAAATGTCTTGCCTAAACACTAACTCAGCTTGATGTAGAGATAGCTTGAATGGTGATCAAGACATCTCGGATCAAACCTTTCCAAGACTTTCTTCTTGTTGTGGATGTGAAGTGAGTAATCCTACAACAGTCTCCTTAAGTTTCTTGGCTCTGGAACGGGTCATGGGACCTTCTGGAATGGTCAAAGCATCATCACCAGGCTGCTGGTGCATTGTGGCATCATGTGACTCATCTAAGCTCTCCTTGCTCTCTTTAGTAATCCGGTCCATGATCACATCAACCCTAGGTAAAGTCTGAGATGGATCACGATAGATCAGTCTATCCTTAGTGAAAGATCAATGTTCTTAGGCTGAACAGAGAAAGCACTGGAACGTGACAAGCAATTGCTTAAGGTTTGTTTTATAAAAGTTCTACCTAAAATCAAAAGCGACTACAAGCTTTTAAAGAGATTTCGACAAGCATAAACTAAGGTATATTCCTAAACTGAAAATCCCACGCCTCCTCTAGATAGATTTGGCCTAATCGTACTTGAAATTGGTTTTAAATCCTAATCCTACCCAAAGTTGGTTTTAATCAATTACAAATCAAAAATACATTAAACCAACACACTGGTTTATCTTCTCCCTCGTCATCTTCTCTCTTCTTCAAGAATTTGGCTAAGTGTTGAATGGTCTCCTGATGGGCTTTGACTCTAGCTCTGGTTGTTGGCGTAGTTCAAAAGCTAATTGGTTGCTGTTGTTGATAATTTGGCCCCTTTCTGGTCGATTGGGCCCTAACTGATCCATCTTCTTGTCCAGCCTGTTCCAAGATGTCTGATCCTTGTTCTCCATGCTCTCCAGGCCCAGATGAATCAAGAGAGTGATCGCCATAGCTCCAGTTGAGATTAAACTCATTGATGGCCTCCTCTGGCCCATCCGTCTGAGTCTCATCTTCTGAACTCTCCTTAGTCTCCTCAGTCAGTTGCTGATCCAGGGTCGCACCATACAAGCACCCAATATGCATCATTGGAGTATGGTGGACCGGATTCTGAGGTATCTAAGTGGCTTACTTGGCCAAGGGTGTGGATGGGGTGTAACAAGAGCACAGAGCTGGTTGGATAATGTGATGCAGATTGGGCAGGAGATAGAGTGATTTGAAGATCAACCACAGGGTATTGTACCTTCATTCGAGGCAACATTATGACTTGGAAGAGCAAGAAGCAGAAGGTTGTATCTTGTTCAAGTGCTGAGGCTGAATATATGACAATGAGGAAGCTGTCAAGTGAACTGGTATGGATCAAGGGGATCCTCAAAGATCTAGGCATTAAATTTAACACTCCCATCACCATGCACTGTGAAAACCAAGCAGCTATTCACATTGCGTCAAACTTTGTCTTCCATGAGCGAACCAAGCATATAGAGGTTGATTGCCAAAAAGTCAAACAACTGGTGGTTCAAGGATTGATCCTTCCATGCTATACTAGAAGTGAAGATTAGTTGGGGGGTGTTTTTACAAAGGCTGCGAGGCATAAGAAAATTGAGTCCATTCATTCCAGACTGGGGCTCAATGAACTCTCTCAGCCATAGTCCCCTAAACCATGAAGACTCCACTCTTTTTTCCCTCATCAAAGTTTTATCCCATTGAGTTTTATTCGGTGAGGTTTTTAATGGTGCGTATTTCTAAAGGTCCAAGTCGTCCATTTCCTCACCTCGGATCTAAAGTGGAGTATGCAAGTGGTAAAGTTCACTCTTGCAACACACTTTTCCAACCGGATCAAAGAAGCCATCTAGAACCCATTTCAACCAAGCAAGCTTGGTCCTTCCTAGTCTCAGTTCCAATCTTGTGTTGATGAAGCTTCCATGATCCGAGTATTGTCATACCAAGTGGGAATTCAAGTGGAGTTCACTTTCCACCATACTTATGAAAGGGAAGCACCTTAAACTTTTTTCAATGCATTCATCATTGTTCTTATACTTAATATATTATTGAAAATGATATGATAAGTGCATTGCCTTAAGAAATGATGCATCTTTGATATAGTGTATTAGGTACCTTAATTGGGACTCAATGTGCAAAGAACCGGTCCATCCATACCTTTCAAGATGGCGAGTAGTCAGAAGAGAGGGGGAGACTAAAACCAGGGTCTAAGAAGAGTCCAAGATGTTGGTGTGTGCAATCTATGGAGTTCGCACTTGCAGAACAAGTTAGGCAACAATCCAGAGCCTAAGGACTCCACCACGAGTTATCTGAATTTCCTTAGTCTCACAGGCCAATCCCTAGGCTTTGAAGAACTCTACTCTTTTTCGTTTCTGGTTTTTTTGTCCCAAATGGGTTTTCTGGCTAATGTTTTTAATGAGGGAGCTTCTTCAAGGTTCCAAGCTTGTCCAAGGATCTATTATGGTCAAGATTGAGAGGGAGTGTGGGAATGAGGAAGGAAGAATCATCAGTGAGTGTGGTTAAGTCATCTGTGCAAAGATTGTGCAAAGATAAAGATGTGCAAAGTTTGTACAAAAAATATTATTTTTCACAAGATTTGCACAAGAAAGATAATGATGTGCAAAGTTCGGGTCAGCCTCAAAACACCCAAAGATCAATACCAATGTGCAAAGTCCGGGTGATCTTTATGTTGGCCAAGTAAAGAAGAAGGTTGGTGCCAAGGAATCCTGTTTGGATTCAAATGGGATCACATGTGAGCTTAAGGAATATGGCTGTTAGGACCTGTCCCCATCTTTCCCAGCTGCAGAAACAGCCCTTGTCTCCTTCCTCAAATAGTAGTCTAAGGGAACCTCCAGTGGGCATTAGTTTATTGTTTTTCTGGTTGCCTTGTATTGCTTCATTTGGCTATATAGAGCCCCTTTGTATCTCGAAATTAATCAAGTGAGAGGAGTCCTCTTTTCTTCATTATTCTCTTTTCTAAGTCACTAATATTCTCTGGTTACTCTCCCTCACGAAAATCTCTTATTCTCTCAAGAACACTCTCATTCTCCTTATACTCTCCATCATATTTTCCTCCATTCGCTATGGTTTCTTACATTCATCTTCATCTAAATTGACCATACTTTGTTCCTACAACTCCCTCACACCTAAATCTATCTATTATCAAAGTTTTTAATGAGGGGATCTTCATGGATGTTCAATCTTGATCGGTTCCCTTGATCAGCTGGTATACCTAGCCTGTCTCATCAGCATTCCCCACCTCGGCCTCCACCGTGTCGAGAGAAACATGAATCGGGTTCCACTGTTCCCAAATCCTCTCTTCTATCTGAGTAATCGCAAAATCTCTATCCCTCTCGTTCATGCGCCCGGTCTGCCTAGAATATTCGGCACCGAAAACATAATTAGGAGCTTGAATGAGGTATATCCCGCCTACGGTACCGCGACACTCGCGATGATCCCCGAAGTCTTTATAACTCTACGTAAGCTCCTCGAATTCATATGAGAACTTTTCGCGACGGTTTTTATGACCTCGCCATCTCTCTCTGCCCTCGCCTATAGGCACGATAAACCTTCGTCGTGCCCGACTCCCTCTAACGACGACCGGAACTTTCCAGCTCACCTCTTAGATGAGCGATCTCGTTATTGGCCGTCTCAGCCCTAAACTGAGCCATGCGTGCCTCCTGGCAGCTGGCGTCAAGTGCCCAGTTCATTATGAGGAGACCCTATGAAATATCTCGAGGTCAAGAAGAAATTTGCCGTAAAAAAAAGATAATAAAAACCGTACCCCATTGACCATCCTCGATGTTTGGGCAAAATCTAGGGCCTCACTAGATCCACCTGCGCTCAGAGGATAATCAAAATCAAGCAGCTCATCGAGATCATCCCATTCACCACTTCTTCCGCCTACCTGACTATTCCGGAAATCCCTTAGTATATTATCAGAGGAGCACCGCGCATTAACCACTTCATCCTCGACTACGATGTGTTTGTCCTTCCGATTCATCGGTCTTTTCTCTCTCGTGTGAGCCGTGCATGAAACAAATCCGTCCATGGACGCCTCCGATCCTTCCTCAACCAGTAGATCTAGCCGGTGCCGAGAACGGTGGAGAGCAACGACACGACAGACCCTTTTTGGAGTAAACGTTGCCCATAAACACAAGAGACGACAAAGCAATTCTCGAATGGTAACCAGGCCGTCCGGACTCGGAGGAAAAGGATTGGTCTCTGAAAACGAAAAGTAAAAAAAATGATCAGATATCAAACTTCACCGAAACAAAAGGGGGGCGAAAGAGAAAAAGGGGCTACACTTAGCCAAGGATACCTTTTAGACCCCGTCTAGTCCTAAAGACGGAGAGGCTGTTTTCTTCTACAGACGCATCGTCAACACAGACGAAAAACAAGTGCTTCCGCCATTCGTGATAGTTCGACACAATTCGCTTATAATCGTCATCCCCGACCGAGGCCTTAAGTGAATAATGGACGACTTCCCGATTGGTTTAAGCAAAGCGTCGAGATGGTTAGCGTCGAAGATTATACCCAGATTGTAACTCAGCACGAGGATCCTAACAATATGCTATAGACTACACATGTTTATTTGACTAATCGATATCTTAGAACGATCAAGAAGTCACGCTATGGCCTCGCGAATAGGAAACCACAAATGACATTGCGTCAAGTACACCTCGTAAAACGTAAAGTAACCCTCGGGTGGAAACTCAGCAATCTCTCCAGCCTTCAGAAGACGAACCTCGACCGATTCAGGAACTCGACTGTGGCTCCGGATAGTATCCAGCTCATTTGGACATGTTTTGCTTGGACAACCCTCTACGGGGTTGGCTTGAAACCGAGGCATAGCCCACATTCCAGGTCTTGGGGGGTTTCACGCCTCCCCTGGCCACCCAATACGTCTCAACTTCTTCAGGGTCGACCGAGTGAGCTGAGAATTTCGCTTTTGGTACAGCATAGTTGCATTGCGAGCTAGAACCATCAGGGACAGAACGTTCTTCACGAGACTTTGAGTAAACCTTTCTTCGCAAAGACATAACTTTCTTCTTATCAAAGGAATGAAAGAGAAGATAAAATGTTTTGCTTCGTAAAAGAGTTTGTGAAAATGTGAAGAATCTGTGAAACTACTCCACATACTTATAGAAGAAAAGATTCACTATTTCACCTTCGGGCTTTGGACGTCGGGTTCCGCCTAATTCATCCAATATGCTTAAAAACGCTCGCAAGAACACCAGTTCTGACGAGCTGGGGGCTAACTGTTGGGGTCAAAATCAGTTATGACGGAATCAACGTTCGAAACCTACCGGGAAAATACACTCTTTGTGTAAGAAAGATATAATGCCTTGGAAATAAGGAAAACATGTAACCAAATGGCAATACGATGAAACGACTAGATGACTTGATCATCTTACTCCTCGAACGTAGAAGAAGGCTGAGCAAGAGGTCCAGCTCGTCGAACGGGCAAATCAAGGAACATGGGCCGACCAACTCGCCCGTATGGCGAGTTGGATGACCTGAGCAATCTGATTCGCTCGTTCTACAAGTCGGATCAATCAATTCATTTTCACCTCGTCCCCGTTAAATCCCTCTCTCGATACTTGATCGAACTTATCTTTGTTCCATCTCTATCAAGGTTGACATTGGAACTTTACCGAAAGAACTCATTTTCTCGAGCAAGGATCAAGTAAATCGTATGAGACGGTAACGGTTAACTAAACACCTAGAGTCATACGCTCCATACTAAAGATCCTAAATCTCGAACGACATCATTTTAGCAATGTTATTACGATAAAATCGTATGAACACCTAAGTCATAAAACGGCCTGATGAGGTCTAAAGCTCGGCAAAGGCCCACTCGCGTTTTCTCCGAAGTCAAGCCCAAACTTTGTGACGGTTTATCTTTTATTTTTCATGAAAGGATAAATGTTGAGTCGGATGATAAATGTCAAGATCACAGGATAAATGTTAAGTTTCCGAAGATAATCTTGAAGATCGATGAAAATAAGGAAAATTTCCGCGAAGCGATAAATTCGACCAAGGACAGAAGGGAAAAGAGGAAACCACCTCTAGAGGAGTATATAAGGACTTTAAGGGTGATGATGCAGAGGACACACAAAAATCACCACTCAGAGCAAACATAGCTTAATACTTAGAGAATTTAGGCAACTTTCCGTTTTTGTTATTCGAGATGCGACTCAACAAGGGTTTTGCATTCTTAGATTATTAGAACTAGGGATCTCGCCGACATATCTCAGTCAAGGCTCCTATCATGTTGTAAACGCGCATACGTAAATTCGGAATAAGACATCTATTTACTCTCTTTTCGATTCTTACTTTTTGATGTTTACTTTGTATTATGACTCCTTATACGTCCATTCCTGCCACATAACCTTATTTGTAGTTCCAGCCAAATAAGCTTGCTTACCTGAGTGATATTGAGTTGCGCAAAGGCATTGCTCAGCTCATCACTTGGCTCGTTGATATGCTCTACTTTGGTGGGTTGAGCTATTGGCATGTATGGTGGTTCATCTGTGTTGTCTAGGATAGCTTGGATGGAAAGTATGAATCTATCATTAAGTCTTCTAGCCTGGGAACGTGTCATTGGACCTTCTGTGACCTTAGGAATGGTTATGGTATACTGATTCTGGTCTATGAACTCATCATTCTCTCCCCCTTCAGAGGTTTTGACCTCAAAACTGGTTCATCTGCAAGATAAGGAGACAAGTCAACAACATTGAACGTATGAAAAATGGTAAAGTCACTTGGAAGTTCTAGGCGGTATGCATTGTCATTGATCTTTTTCAAGACTCGGAATGGACCATCTCTTCTAGGGGCTAGTCTAGAACTCGTCTCCTCAGGAACCTCTCGGTTCTCATATGGATCCAGACCCACTCTCTTGGTTCAAAGGTCATCTCCTTGTGTTTCTTGTCAGCTCTCCTATTGTAGTCCTCCGTTTTCTTGATTATGTTCTCCCGGACCTTTTGGTGGAGCTTCCTCACAGCTTCCCCTTTCTTTAGGGAATCCTGATTAACTTGCGCAACTTGAGGAATTGGCTTAAGATCCAAAGGGGTTAGTGGATTAAATCCGTAAACAACTTCAAAAGCTGACATCTTAGTAACCAAAAGAGTAGCATGGTTATAAGCAAATTCAACCAAAGGTATGCAATCTAAGAAAGTATTCAAGTTACGACAAAGTGTGACTCTAAGTTAAAATGTTGAGAGAAGAATAGAATAAAGAGATTAACCAGAGAGGATAGAGAGAATAAGAAGAGATTTATGTGTAAACTTGTATAAGGATCATCACAAACAAGAAGAGAGAAAAGAGAGACTTGAATAGTATGCTTTATTCATTGGGAGAGTTTACATTATATAGGGAGAGATACAAGGGTTTTCGAAATGGGAAAGGAAGACCAAAGCATGTGTGGTCAATAGGAGAAGCGCGTCTGCTTTGAATAGTGTGGCTCTGGTGGCTCACACGTTTGATGCCTTCTCTCTTCTTCTCTAGTTTCCCTCTCTAGTTCTTCCTCTTCATTTCTCTGGTTCTAAAGTAAAGTCTCAACCTTTCCCACCAAATCTCTCTCCTTTCGACCATTTCTACTCTTTTCTATCAAAACCCATACAGTATCAGAGCCAGATTGCTCGGATATCTAGTTTCTCTTCCGCAAATACTATGTTCAAAGTTCAATATCCAACCTTTCAAAGAGATACCTTCAAGCCCAAGCCTCTCCAGATGGAGAACATCAAGACTTTGGAGATTCCAGTTACTCTCAAGGGGATGAACTACTTACTCTGGTCGCAGTTGGTGAAGATAGCTCTAATAGACAAACTGTTACGGAGCCATGTCACGAGCTCTGAAGCACCAAAGCTGATGGTTTAAGATGGTGACAAGGAGATTGTCACCACTGATGAAGTGAAATGGGATCAAGAAGACATGATGGTTCTAACCAACCTCCAAAGCTCTCTGGATGCTCCTATACTCGAAGCCTACTCTTAATGTGAGACAACTAAAGATATATGGGATACTTTGAAGAAGGTGTATGGAAACGTCAACAATCTGAGTAGGGTGTTTGAATTGAAGCGTGCCATCAACAACCTAAGCCAAGAAGGGATGTATTTCACTCAAAACTTGGGAAAGTTAAGGACTTTATGGTCTGAGCTCAAGATGCTGAGGCCAAACTCCATGGATCCAGGTGTGCTTGAGGAGTGGCGTGAGCAGGACAAGGTGTTTGGTCTTTTGCTCTCAATACAGTATACAACAAGCTCATCAAACCTATCATGAGATCCGAAAAGCTTCCAGCTCTTGAAGAAGTGTGTTCACATACCAAGAAGGAGCAAGGCTCTCTTTATCTGTTTAGAGGGAAGGAAACCTTGCCTTGGCAAACAAAGCTACTAAAGTTCCTCAGGCTAACCAGGTGCCATACAAGACTGAAAAGAGAAGGCTTGGTGGATGTGAGCATTGCAAGAGCTGAGGTCACAAGAAAGAGCAGTGCTGGATCCTTCACCGAAAGCTCAAACCATCCAAGTTTGCAGCTATAGACAGAAATGCAAGATCTCAGTTTACAAGTGGCATGGTGGAACAGGATCAGCAATCAAGTACCTCTACTGGTCATAATGAAGGTGGCAAATCTATAACCACCCATGGCACCTTGAAGAGCAATGATGATGGTCTTGTTAGGAGATCCAAATTTGACCTTCTAATCAAAGAATTCATGGACTACTCTGGTAGCTATTTAGATACATCTAGGGGGTCTAACATTGTTGGTACCTCACTTGCTGCATCTAGAATTTAAAACATTAGTAGTATATCCCTTGCTGCATCTACATTGCCTAAACCTCCAATCATTGATTTTGGTGCATCTCATCATATGATAAGTGACACTAGATTAATAAAGGATATAGAACCTGCTTTGGGAAATGTTATGATTGAAAATGGAGATATGATACTTATTAAGGGGATTGGTAACTTGTGCTTGTTTGAAAAGGATTTTAAAGCTTTCTATATGCCTGATTTCACATCTAATTTGCTCTCTGTTAAGAGAGAAACTACTGATCTAAATTGCAAAGTTACTTTCAGTACTTATTGAGAGCAATAGACTGATTGGAAAAGGGATCACAAGAGAAGACCTTTACATGCTTTAAGATGTCAAGCCCCTCTCTGATTTAAATTGCTCATTTAGTTCCATTCCTGTTTTATATTATGATGCATTGTGGCATGCTAGATTAGGACATCCACATGGTAGAGCCTTGAACTTGATATCCCTGATATTTATTTCAATAATTGTGATTGTGAAGCTTGTATTTTGGGTAAACATTGCAAATCAGTTTTTCCAAGGTCTAGAACCATTTATGAAAACTGTTTTCATCTTGTGAATTCCGATGTTTGGATTGCTCCTTGTTTATCTAGAGAAAACCAAAAGTATTATGTCACATTCATTGATAAAAATTGAAATATACTTGGATCACCCTGATTAAGTCTAAAGATAGAGTCTTAGAGGCATTTAAAAACTTTCAATCATATATTGCTAACAATTACAATGCCAAGCCCAAAATGTTTAGATCAGAAAATGGAGGGGAGTACACCAGCAATGCGTTTAAGGATCACCAGGCCAAGCAAGGGACCATTAACCAGACAAGTTTCCCTACACTCCTCAACAAAATGGAGTAGCTGAAAGGAAGAATCGTTAGCTTATGGAGGGTGCAAGGTCGATGGTGTTCCATAGACATGTTCCAAAGAGGTTTTGGATTGATGTTGTGATATCTGCCTGCTATGTAATCAACTGAACCCCCACAAGGATCCTGAAAGATGTCTCTCCTTTAGAAGTCCTTAATAAGACCAAGCCATCTCTAGATCATCTTCGAGAGTTTGGATGCCTTTGCTATGTTCTGGTACCAAGTGAAATGAGAAACAAGTTTGAGCCAAGGAGTTCTAAGGAAATGTTTATTGGGTACTCTACAACTCGAAAGGGGTACAAGTGTTATGATCCACTGACAAGGAATGTTGCCGTGTCTAGAGATGTGAAGTTGGTAGAGGGAAGAGGGTACTATGAATAGAGCAAGTGGGATGACCTCAAGGATCTCTCTCAAGACCCAACAGACCGAGCTACAAACCTACGGATCATCCTAGAGAGTTTGGGCATCAACATGTCCCAGGAACCTACCAGACAGCCAACAACACCACCTCAAGAAACCAGAAACATTGAAGATACCCACCTTGACCATGAGGGGGGTAATCAAGATGATCTTGACCGGCAGCACCAGGAAAGCTCAGTCCAAGATTCAACTCACCATGATCAAGCTGGTTCTCAACAAGAAGAAGTGGGGAATCGTATTGGAGAAGAATCAGAAGCAACTGCTCAAGGACCTAAACCTGAAGATCAACCACTAAGAAGAGGTACCAGAATCAGACATCACCCCTCTCATTGGAAGAACACAAGGGTATACTACAATGGTAAAGCAGTGGCGTGTCCTCTTGAAGGTACATGTTTCTTAGCTTGCTACCCAGATGAACACCAAGCCTTCATAGAAGTACTGGATGTAGAAGAAGTCCCAACCACTTATGAAGAAGCAATGAAGCACAAGGTGTGGAGAGAATCAGTGGGAAGTGAGAGAGATGTTATGATAAAGAATGGAACATGGTTTGAAGCAGAACTAGCAAGACTTAACAAAGCTGTCACAAGAAAATGGATCTTCACTATGAAGTACAATGCAGATGGCACTATTGAAAGACACAAGACTAGACTGTTGGCCAGAGGATTTACTCAAACCTATGGTGAAGATTACTTGGATACCTTTGCTCCAGTGGCCAAGCTACACACTATCCGCATTGTGTTATCCATTGCAACCAACCTTGAGTGGGGTCTATGGCAAATGAATGTCAAGAATGCTTTTCTCCAAGAAGAGCTTGAAGATGAAGTCTACATGCATCCACCTTCTGGTCTTGAGCATTTGGTGAAGCCTGGAAAAGTCTCAGATTGAAGAAGGCAATCTATGGTCTTAAACAATCATCTAGAGCCTGGTAAAACAAGCTGAGCACTACCTTGAATGGACGAGGCTTCTTGAAATCAGAACTCGACAACACCCTCTTCACTCTCACCTCATCCTCAGGTATTATAGTTCTCCTTGTTTACGTTGATGATATCATCATAACAGGGAGTGAAAAATTTGGTATTCAATCTATTAAAGACTTCCTGAAATCTATGTTTGATATCATGGATTTGGGTAACCTAGAGTACTTCCTTATAATTTAAATATTTTGATCCACGAATAGACTATTTCTTTCTCAAAGGAAGTACACACTTGATTTATTGAAGGATGCAGGTAAAGTAGATGGGAAACCAGTCAAAACACCACTGGAGGAGGGATATAAACTAACACTTGAGGGGGAGATTGAAGAGAACAAGCCATCTGAAGATGCCAAGCTATAAAATAAAATGGTTGGGAAGCTGATCTACCTCACAATCACAAGACCAGATATCTGCTATGCGGTGAACCAAGTGAGCCAGCACATGCAAACACCAAAGATGCACAATTAGAGTATGGTGGAAAGGATACTAAGGTATCTAAGTGGCTCACCTGGCCAAGAATTCTTGATGAGGTGCAACAAGAGCACGGAGCTGGTTTTATACTGTGATGCAGATTGGGCATGAGATAGATTGGATAGAAAATCGACCACATGGTATTGTACATTCATCAGAGGCAACCTTGTGACTTTGAAGAGCAAGAAGCAGAAGGTAGTATCTTGTTCAAGTGATGAGGCTGAATATAGGGCGTTGAGGAAGCTGTCAAGTGAGCTGGTATGGATTAAGGGGATCTTCAAAGATCTAGGAATTGAAGTTGACACTCCCATCACCATGCGCTGTGACAACCAAGCAGCTATTCACATTGCGTCCAACTTTGTCTTCCATGAGCGAACCAAGCACATAGAGGTGGATTTCCACAAAGTCAGCCAACTGGTGGTTCAAGGAGTGATCCTTCCATGCTACACCAGAAGTGAAGATCAATTGCCTGATGTGTTTACAAAGGCTACGAGGCAAAAAGACAATTGAGTCCATCCATTCCAGGTTGGGTCTCATTGATCTCTCTCATCCACAATCCCCTAAACCATGAAGACTCCACTCTTTTTTCCTGATCAAAGTTTTATCCCATTTGCTTTTCTTTGATGAGGTTTATAATGAGGGGGATCTCATAGATGTCCAAGCATGATAGGTTCACTTGAACAAGCTTGAGGGGGGGGTGTGAAAATGAGGCTGAAAAAATAAAAGGTTAAGTTTATGAAGAAATCAAGAGTAAACGAGAAGAAATGAAGTGAGGTCGACCTGTCTGTACAAGTTCGTACAAGGCCGTACAGGCCGTACAAGGTCGACTGTACACTTCTCGTTTTAAACATTAAGTCGTGTCATTTTGAGTCTTTTCCTTTTGCTTGAGTCGACCATTAGGTCAAGGCTGTAGGACTATTAATAAAGTCCCACACAGAACCATTGTAACACACAACCTTTACCCTAGATCAATATATGAGTCAGTGTGCCCCCTAAGCAAGCTCCATACAACTTCTTCTTCCTTGTGTGAGTCAAGTGAGCAGAGTCTTCAATTGTATCAAGGATCCATCATCATCCTTGTGGTGTACTTTGTTCCATCAGCTACATCATAGAACGATCCAACAAGAGAGAGCGTGAAAGCCAGCTTGTTAGATCCCATTCCCACTTGATCACCGTCCGGTTAAGTGTTCATTCATCGACCATCCTTTGTTCTCAAGAAAGCGCGTGAAAGCCAACTTTAGGATCCATCACCACCACCTTACAGATACTCCTCCGAGTCTTATATCATTTGGTATCAGAGCCAAAGGTTCCTACCTTTGGTTTTTCGTACCCTCTATCTTTGGATTATTTGCTTTTTGTCGCTTCGGTTTATTAATCGAAAAAACCATAAGTATTTGATTATGTTGTTACTTATAGATCGTGTAGTTTCATTCATAAAAAACCATAATAAGTTATTCGCATTGCGTCTAGTTTTTTTGCTTAGTTCGATATTCGTATACTAAGAAAAGAAAACCATAAAAAAGTAGTTAACTGTTTCTTGCATTCGTTCGTGTTCTTCATTATAAACCGAAAAACCTAAAAGTGATCGTGTTAGTTGTCGAGTTAAGTTGTTAAGATCCTTCAAGAAAAAAGAAAACAAAAAATTCTGTTCTTTCCATTTTGCATTCGGATTTTACCATTTTCCTCGCCCACGCAATATCCTTTTGGTCGAGTTTTCTTTTTCGGCTTTAATTTTTCTTGCGGCCAACTCTTTTAAATATTTTAAAAAAATTCAGAAAAACCCTATTGTTGTTTACTTTTCCCTAATATTCAAAAACCATAAAAAGTTTATTTTCCATTTAAACATTATTACCGTTGGTATTTTAATAGTTTGTTGTTTTTGATGAAGTCTTAGCCACACCAGCAGAGTCATGGGAGCCCTCGGAGCTGATGGAGCTAACCCTCCAACCATGGAACGTTTTATGGACGCCCTGAGAGAAGAGATGAGGACTGTCATAGGAGAGTTTCCTCAGCATAACAATGCCAGGCTGAACCGATTGGAGCATCCCCAAAGGAGAGGCCTGGTCCGCAACCAAAACCCCAATCCGGATGATGAAGATGGAGACGATTAGAGCATACCAAGCATGGATGAAGAAGGTCCTTTCCAAAACCTCAACCCTAGGAAACATGATCCTCTTAGGAGAAAACGGGCTAGAGAGGTACAACCTAGAGAACAAAACAAAGAAATTAAACTTGTTCCTCCTACTTTTTCAGGTAAGTCCAATCCAGAAGTGTACTTGGACTGGGACAAACTTCTAGAGTACGTCTTTAAGTGTTATGGCTATGGAGAAAACAAGAAGGTTGCCTTAGCAGCAGCCCAACTAACCGAGAATGCCCTTGCATGGTGGGACAAAAAAGTAGCTGAAAGAAGAAGGAACCGTTTTGGACCCGTCACAACTTGGACTGACATGAAATACCTCTTGAGGTTGAGGTATGTTCCTGATTATTACAACAGAGACTTACAAAAATGTTTTCGCAAGTTATCTCAAGTCAGTGGAATAGTACTTTGAAAGGAAGGATCTTGTTTGAATTTGGCAGGCTTAAGGGACGTTGATAACCCCCAGAACCCTTAGGATACTCAGTTTGAATTCAAAAGGAAGGATCTTGTTTGAATTTGGCAGAGAAAAATCACATGGGTGCATAAGGAGTTGTAGCAGACCTGTCACTATCACCATGGAGACCACACCCTGCCTCATGTCCCTTTCTACTCTTTCTGGACGAGCCATACATTGGCTGTGTCCCCTTTGTCCTCTTCCATTCTTTAAAGAATTATTTGTTTATGTTTCCATCTTTAGTAATTGTTTAATCATGTGCATTGCCTATTTAAAGGCTTCTCCATCACTTGTAACATTTGACCATAATCAATACAAGTTTCTCTCTCTAAATTTGTGTGTCTCTCTTTCTTTCTTGTTTCTAAACAATATTCACAATGTAAGGAGTTAAGCATTATGGTTTAGAGGCTGCCCTAACTCTATCTCTCTTAAGGCAGCCTAATACTTGTAAAACTCACTCAAACTCTTTTTAATCTTCTTCTTTTAAACTCTGGCTTACTGATTCTAATTCCTCTTCATCTTAGGTACACAAACTCAAAGTGTTGTGTTACTTCTGAAGGATAGATTCAAACTAGATATTTTCAGCTTCCTATAATCATTTTACTCTCTAGGATCTTGGTTATATTGTAAGTTTTGTGTGTTTATAAGAGGATTCAACCACCAGTTGGTTGTCTCTTCCGTTGAAAGGTGATTTCCGGTTGCATGGTTGAAGGGGATTCAGTTACAAGTTAATTGTTACTCTCTTGACATGAGACAAACATTCATTAATTCCAACAGACCGTTTGTGGATATGGTCTGGACCAAGCTCGACAGAAGAAGCAAGCTGTAAAGGTTAAGAGAATCTGGTCAAGATGCTCTTGGCATCAAACGTGTGAGCCACCAGAACCACACCTTTCAAACCAGGTGCGCCTCTCCTGTTGACCACATATGCTTTGGTCTTCCTTTCCCATTTCGGAAACCCTTGTATCTCTCCCTATATAATGTAAACTCTCTCAATGAATAGAGCATACGATTTAAGTCTCTCTTTTCTCTCTTCTTGTTCGTGATGATCCTTATACAAGTTTACACATAAATATCTTCTTACTCTCTCTATTATGTCTGTTTAATCTTTTTATTCTATTCTTCTCTAAACATTTTATGGTATCAGAGCCAGGTTGCTCGTTTTCTGGGCTCTGATCTCAAGTGTTCTTCAGCTTCATTCAAGATCCAAGCTTTCTAGATCCATGTGACTCAAGAACAAGATGGAAGGAAACAAAACCTTGGCGGTTCCGGTTACTTTGAAGGGTGGTGGAAACTACATGTTATGGTCAAGACTCGTGAAGACCACAGTGGGGAGCAAGGTTTTATGGAACCACATCACTGATGAAGTTCAAAAACCAGTTGCTTAAGAAGGAGGAGGCGAACAAGAGCTTGCTTTGGTCGATCAAGAGAAGTGAGCGTAGGAGGACACTATGGTGTTTACCGTCATACAAAGCTTTTTGTAATCTTCAATCCTGGAGGCCTATAGCTACCGTGACACGCCAAAAGAACTGTGGGAGACTATCCAAAAGGTCTATGGTAACACATCAAATCTGAGTCGAGTGTTTGAGTTGAAGAGAGCTATCAACACACTTGCGCAAGAAGAGGTGGAATTTACAAAACATCTGGGAAAGTTCAGATATTTATTGTCTGAACTAGAAATTTTGAGGCCAAACACTACTGATCAAGATACCCTGATGAAAAGGCGTGATCAAGATCAAGTCTTTGGGTTGCTGCTGACTTTGAATCCTTCCTTTAATGATATGATTAAGCACATGTCAAGATCACCAAAGCTTCCATCTATGGAAGCGGTGTGTGCACAAATACGAAAGGAGGAAAGGTCTCTCCCATTGTTTTGTGGTAAGGGATACATGTCCCTGGATAACAAAGCAGAGGTGGTCCAGACTAACAAAGCTGCGTATAGACCTGAAGAAAGAAGGTATAGTGAGGACATGAGGTTTGGAGGTAACTGTGATCATTGCAAGAAACCGGGTCACAAAAAGAGTTAGTGCTCGATTCTTCATCCCCACCTCAATTCAACCAATTTCGTGAAGGAAAGGGAAGCAAGAGCTCACTTTTCTAGTGAAGCCGGTCCTTCTGGAGTTGGGTCAACCATGCGTGAAGGTTAAGGGAAGGTCATGGCATCTCAACACTCTTTTGGAAAGAGCATGGACCAAGAGCTCATAAAGAGGTCCGACATTGATGCCCTCATCAAATCTCTTAAGGAGAATGGTAACACCCTCGGAAACACCCTTGGATACTCGTATTCTGCTCATATATTGCCGAAGACTCTTGATAAAGTAAATTCTCTAGGAGAATCACATAGATCATATATTGCTGCTAGTGTTTTAGCTAAACCATTGATTGTTGATTCTGGTGCTTCTCATCATATGATAAGTGAGCCAAGGATCATAAATGATATAGAACCTGCGTATGTTCATGTGGTGATTGCAAATGGTGATAGAGTAGCAATAAAAGGAATTGGGAAACTGAACATGTTTGATAAAGAGTCTAGAGCTTTCTATATGCCTGAGTTCTTTTCTAATCTATTATCTGTCAAGAAATGCACTACTGATTTACAATGCAATGTTAGCTTTAGTCCTAATGATGTGAAGTTTCAGGATATTGAGAGCAGTAAGTTGATCGGAAAAGGAGTAACCGAGGGAGATCTTTATATGCTTGAAGACAATATTCCTGTTTCCAGTTCTAGTTTCTCATTTAGTTCTGTTTCTGCTTAAAATAATGATGCATTGTGGCAGGCTATATTAGGTCATCCTCATGTTAGAGCTCTAAGTTTGATGTTACCAGGTGTCATGTTTAAAAAATGAGTGTGAAGCATGCATTTTGGGTAAACATTGTAAGACAGTCTTTAAGAAGTCAAGTACTATCTATGAAAAATGTTTTGATCTTGTTCATTCTGATGTGTGGACTGCTCCTTGTTTATCAAAAGAAACTATAAGTACTTTTTCACATTCATTGATGAAAAATATGAATACACATGGATAACACTCATTAAAACTAAGGATAAGGTGCTTGATGCATTTAAAAAAATTCAGACTTATGTTTCTAACCATTATAATGCCAAGCTTAAGATTTTTAGATCAAATAATGGTGGGGAATACAAAAGTCATGCATTCAAACAACACCTAGAAAAACATGGTATCCTGCACCAAACGAGTTGTCCTTATACCCCCTCAACTAAATGGAGTGGTTGAAAGAAAGCACAGACACATCATGGAGGTTGCAAGGTCAATGACGTTCCAAACAATTGTCCCAAGAGGTTCTGGTGTGATGCTGTGATAACTTCTTGCTATCCTATCAACATGATACTAACCATAATTCTAGGGGATCAGTCTCCATTTGAAGTCATCGACAATATCAAGCCCTCTCTGGATCATCTAAGGGTGGATGCCTTTGTTATGTGCTGGTGCTAGAAGAAATGAGGAACATGTTGGCACCAAAGAGTAGTAGGGCCATGTTCACTGGATACTCTACAACTTAAAAGGGGTACAAATGCTTTGATTCCCAAACAAGTAGGCCGCTAGTATCTCAGGATGTCAAGTTCTGGAAGTCAAAGGATTACTATGAAGAAAAGAGTTGGGAAGGTCTTAAGGATCTAGCTCAAGCATTTGACAAGGCTACGAGCCTTAAAATGATCATGGAATGTCTTGGGATTAACTTAACACAGAATCAGAGGAAGCAGAATGTGCCTAGTCCTCATGAAGCTGAAGAAGCATCCCACTTTGATCATGAGGGGGGGGGAATGAGCCAAAAGATGGTAGTTATGAAGAGGAAAACTCTGAAAGTCATGATTTAGGTGTGATGGGAAATGAGGAAGCAACTGAGGGAAATGCTCAGAATAAAGGTTATGAGCCTGAAGAAGAGGGCCAAGAGGAACAAGAGGAATAAGTAGAGCCAGAAGTAGAGGTTCCATTAAGGAGGAGTACTAGAGTAAGGAGGCATTCATCTTACTGGGTAAACACTAGAGTCTACTATAATGCTCAAGGTGTCGTCCAGCCTAGTCAAGTTGTCTGCTCATTTGCTGAGTTTCCTGAGGAGCATTGTGCATTTATCATCAGTCTAGATGAAAGTCATGTACCAAGGTCTTATGAGGAAGCCATTAAAGATGAGGAATGGAGGAACTCAGTGGATGATGAAGCAAATTCAATGATCAAGAATGAGACTTGGTATGAGAGTGAACTTCCAAAAGGGAATAAGGCAGTTTCAAGCATATGGATATTTACCATCAAGTACTTACCAAATGAGAAGATAGACAGGAAGAAGAAAAAACTGGTGGCAAGAGGCTTTACTCAAACCTATGGACAAGATTATGTTGATACATTTGCTCATGTGGCAAAGCTTCGTACCATCCAGATTGTATTGTCAATTGCAACCAACTTGGGATAGAACCTGTGGCAAATGGATGTGAAAAATGCTTTCCGACAAGGAGAGCTAGAAGAACAAGTATATATGCATCCTCCCCTTGGTCTTGAAGGTCTAGTAAAGTTAGGAAATGTGTTAAGATGGAGGAAGGCAACTTATGGGTTGAAGCAGTCTCCAGGTGCTTAGTACCACAAGTTGAGCACAACTCTGAATGGGCAAGGTTTCATTAAGTATGGGCTTGATCACACACTGTTCTCTCTGACTACTCCCTCGGGTATTATTTCCCTCCTGTTTATGTTGATGATATTATCGTACCTAGGAGTGACAAGGAAAGCATTCAAGCCACACAAGGTTTTTTTAAGTCTGTGTTCGATATTAAAGATTTGGGAGAAATAAAATACTTCCTTGGAATTGAGATTTATAGATCCAAGGAAGGATTGTTCATCACCCAGAGGAAATATACTATTGATCTTTTGAAATATGCATGTAAACTTGGAGGAAAGACAGAAAGAATGCCCATGGAGGATGGGTACAAGGTTCCTCGTGAGGGGGGGGATTGAAGACAGCAAACTATGTCATGATGCCAAGCTTTATTGAAAGCTAGTTGGTAAGCTACTTTATTTGACTATCACACGTCCTGATATTTGTTTTGCTGTGAACCAGGTGAGTCAACACATGGAAGTTCCAAAGGAGCACCACTGGAATATGGTGCAAAGGATCTTGAGCTACTTGAATGGTTCACTTAGCCAAGGAGTGTGGATGGGTTGCAACAATAGTACTGAGGTGGTCGGTTACTGTGATGCGGATTGGGCTGGTGATAGGGAAGATAGGAAGTCAACCACTGGCTACTGTACATTCATTGGAGGGAACCTGGTCACATGGATGAGCAAGAAGCAGAAGGTGGTGTCATGTTCTAGTGCTGAAACTGAGTACAGAGCAATGCTGAAGCTGACCTATGAGCTAGTCTGCATCAAAGGCATCTTGAAGCACTTGGGTATTGAGTAGTCTACACCATTGACAATGCATTGTGACAACAAGGCAGCTATCCACATAGCCAAATTCAGTGTTTCACGAGAGGACCAAACATACTGAGGTCGATTGCCACAAGGTGAGGCAAATGATTGGACTTGGGATCATCTTGGCATGTTATACTCGGAGTAAAGATCAGTTGACGAATGTGTTCACCAAGGCCGCAAGACAGAGGACCATTGAGTCCATTCATTCCAGACTTGGGCTCCGTGATCTCACTCCTAGCAACTAATCCCCTCGGTCATGAGGTCTTTACTCTTTTTCTCACATCAAGGTTTTATCCCAAATGAGTTTTCTTTGATGAGGTTTTTAATGAGGAAGATCTCATGGCCATTCCAAGCTTTACCAGTCCCTTTGTCAAGCTTGAGGGGGATTGTTGAAATGAGGAGTTGAAATTATAGAAGAGGAGGTTTAGAAGTGTTTCACATGAAGAAAGGAAGAGATGAGAAGCTTAGGCAGAAAATGGGAAATAGTACGGACCGTACAGACTGTAAGGCCGACCGTACGGACCAACTCGACCAAGGAAAGTTTAGGATCGACCTTTCAACAATTTCTGAGATTTTGAAAAATAGGGCATTGTGTACGGACAAGGCTTTGTCCGTACAAAATTGTAACCACGGTGAAAATGGCAAATGGAGAATTTACCATGAAATGGTCTAAGACTATATTCCAAGAAGGGGCTTATTGTGTTATCGTTTGAAGATAAGGCTTGGGTGGAAGAAAACAGTCTGTGGATAATGTCTGTGTTGAGGCGAGGAGGATGAATATTGTGGTTGATTGAAGCGAAGGAAGAGAAATGAGGAGAAAAGTGGTTCAGGTGGGGTTGGTCCGTAAAAAAGGCCGTACTGGCCGTAAAATTCTGGGCGAGAAATAAGTTTGGGTCGACCAGGTGAAAGAAAGTAACCAGGATGGGTTAAATTGAGTTAAACAGAGGTTACTCTCTTCTTTACCTTAAGACACGTTAGGAGAGGATAAGGAGATGATAAGGGAAGAGCTGACAGGCTGTCTTGTGCTGGAAAGATGAAAGCTTGTGAGCAATCTCAGCCAAGCAATTCAAAAGAGACACCAGCCTGTCCATTGACTCTACATGCTTCTAAGTTTCGAAATTACCTTGTATCTTCCTTCCCTCTTCATATATATTTTTAATTGTGACCTTATGTGAATTAATGGAGTTTTAGTTCTCTCTCTCTCTCTCTCTCTCTCTCTCTCTCTCTCTCTCTCTCTTTATTCTCTCTTAATCTCTTACAAACCATCTTAATATTTCTTAATCTTTATGACACATACACTAAAACATAAAAGTGTTTATGATATCAGAGCAAGGTTACTCAAAGGGGTGAGTTAGTTTTCTCAAAATCGTGGTTCTTTCTTCTTGAGTGTTCTTGGTTGATATGATCCTAGGTGAAAGGATCACGTCCTTGAATGCTCTCCAACGATTTTTATGATGAAATAAGCAGTGGATTGATTTGATAATTCTAAGAGATGCGGAATGGCTCCTAGACTATCTTGGTCTGCTTGTAAATGTAGAATCGAGATCAAAACATAAACAAGACAAAAAATGATCAAACATGATTCAGAGAATACATGTTTTTTTTTCCGAAAAGAGATTGATGATCTTAATGCTATTTTCGACCAGAATATAAAGAGAAGAAGAATGTACATTCACAGCTTCTTGGAAACACACAAAACAATAAAAAACAAAGACTAAGTTAAAACTTGAAAATAAGAAAAGGCTCATGGTTTCTTCTTGCACGAAATTAGGATAGAGAATCGGCTTAGTTTTGGCTCTGTTTCATAATGAACCTTTTCTGTAAGTGTTGTGTCCAAGCCTCATTAAAAACCATGTTTGGAAAACCCAAATGGGACAAAACCAAAACAAGGAAAAGGGTGCAAGAGACAACACTTCTCTTGATGAATGTCTTAGACGGCTTGAATCACAACCAGAGTAGTTGGATAAGCACACTGTAAACTGCCCTGGATAGTGTATAAAAGTTGCGAATAGCTTCCTGGAATCTTGCTTGTTTAGACCTAGTTTGGACCAAGTGGCACATTCAGATCCTTGTCCTTTGTCTCTTTAGGTTCAGGCTATTCTTTATCTCCTTCTTTAATCTCTGGTTCAAGCTGTACCATTTTCTCAGTTCCTTGGCTTTTCAGGATTACATCATCCTCTCCCACTTGAGAAGGATTTGACCTCAAATTAGTTTCCTCTGAATGATTAGGAACTAAATCCGTAACATTGAAGCTTGAACTCACATTATACTTACCTCGGACATCCAGTTGATAGGCGTGTTGTTGATATTCCTGATGATTTTTAAAGGGACATCTAATCTAGGCATAAGTTTGGATAAATCAGTCCTTTCTCAGGTGTATCCAAACTAGGTCTCCTTCTTCAGAGATCATTTCCTTTCTTGCTTTGTTAGCTTGCTTGGCGTAGAGTCTAGTTTCGTTCTCTATGTTGATTTGTGCCTTCTCATGTATCTGCTTAACAAGTTCATCTTTCTTTTGTCCATCCAAGCTAAATCTTTCACTTAGAGGTAAAGGTATTAGAACCAAAGGTGATAAAGGATTGAAACCATAGACAATTTCAAATGGAGAGAACGTAGATGCAAAATTCTTAGCATGATTATAAGCAAATTCTACATATGACAAGCATTCTTCCGAAGTTCTAAGGTTCTTCTTAATCAATGCACGCAACAAGGTAGACAAGGTCCTATTGAAAACTTCAGTTTGTTCATCATATTGTAGATGACAACTAGTATAGAAACACAGTTTAGTTCCTAGCTTAGAACACAAATTCTTCCAAAAGAAGCTAAGAAACTTGGTGTCTCTATCAGAAACAATTTTCCTAGGCATGCCATGAAATCTCACAATCTCCTTAAACAACAAACTAGAACCATTCACAGCATCATCAATCTTATGGCAGGGAATAAAATGAGACATTTTTGAAAACCTATCAACGACAACAAACATACAATCTTTCCAGTCTTACTCCTAGATAATCCAACAACAAAATCCATTGAAATGTCACGCCATGGATGAAAAGGAATGGGTGAAGGAGTACAAAGACCATTGCTTTGGAGTTTGAACTTAGCTTGTTTGCAAGTTACACATCATTTACAAGTCTTCTCAACATCTCTCCTTATGTGTGGACAGAAGAAGTTTTCTTGCATTACTTTCATTGTCTTAGCCACGCCAAAATGTAGCATAAGTCCACCTGTGTGAGCTTCTTTGACAAACATATCTCTCAAAGAGGAGTTAAGCACACAAAGTCTATTTTCAAATAAGAGAAACCCATCACCTTTGAAGTACTTACCATGTCCAAACTTTTCACAAGAAGCATATATCTCCTTCAAATCAGAATCAGTTGTGTATAGATTTTTGATTTGTTCAAATCCAAGTAACTTTGATTCAAGACTGGACAAGGTGACATACCTTCTAGATAGCGCATCAGCAACTATGTTTTCCTTACCTCTCTTGTACTTGATCACATAGGGAAATGTTGGAATGAATTAAATACACCTAGCATGTCTCTTGTTCAGTTTCTGTTGTCCCTTAGAGATACTTGAGAGACTCATGGTCTGTGTTGATTACGAACTTCGTAGGCCAGAGATAGTGTTTCCATGTTTGTAAGACCCTGATAAGCGCATTGAGTTCATTGTCATACGTTGGATAATTCAGAGTAGCCCCTCCAATTTTTTCACTAAAGAAAGCTATAGGTTTCTTCTCCTGCATAAGTACAACACCTACACTGACCCTAGATGCATCACATTCTATTTCAAATGTTTTAGAAAGATCAGGGAGAGAAAGAACTGGTGAGTTGGTAAATTTCTCTTTCAAGGTTTCGAATGCTTCTTTATGTGCTTGTTCCCACTTTAATCCCACGTTTTTTCTTGATTACTTCAATGAGTGGTGCAGCCAAGGTACTAAAGTCTTTGAAAAATCTTCTGTAGAATCATGCTAAGCCATGAAAGCTCCTTACTTCTCCAACTATTTTGGGACTTGGCCATTCCTTGACAGCTTTGATCTTTTCCTCATAGACCTGGATACCATCTGCACTCACAACATAACCAAAAAATACAAGTTTATCTGCTCCAAAGGTACATTTCTTTAATTTATCAAACAAGGATTATGTCCTAAGCACTTCAAGAAATTTTCTAAGATGTTCAACATGCTCATCCAAATTCTTATTGTAAATCAGGATATCATAAAAATAAACCACCAAAATATGACCTATAAATTCTCGAAGAACATGGTTCATTAACCTCATGAAAGTGCTAGATGCATTAGTCAACCCAAATGCATTACCAACCATTCATATCACCTTGTTTTGTTTTAAAGACGGTTTTCCATTCATCACCCTCTTTCATTCTAATCTGGTGATACCCACTTTTTAAATAAACTTTAAAGAAGATACTTGAGCCATGCAATTTATCAAGCATATCATCTAGTATAGGAATGGGATGTCAATACTTAACAATGATATCATTGATGACTCTGCAATCGACACACATTCTCCAACTTCTATCTTTCTTTGGCACAAGCAAGACTGGAACTTCACATGGGCTCATGCTCTCACGAATATGTCTGTTTTCCATAAGCTCAGTGACTTGTTGTTGTAATTCTTTGGTCTCCACATGGTTGGTTTTATAGGCTGGTTTGTTTGGCAGTGAGGCTCCTGGAATGAAATCAATTTGATGCTCTATTCCTCTGATTGGTGGCAATCCTTGTGGAGATTCTTCTGAAAATACATCTTTGATTTCCTGCAAAAGCATCCGTTTGGCTAGGAAGATCCTGCACTAGTCTTGTTATGTTTAAACATTCTTTAAATACAAACAACAAGTGAGGTAAATAACTTCCCTTTGGTTGGAGCAACAGATTGGCAGGCTGCTTGGCCTTTGAATCTGATGAAGCTTTGTTTTTCTTCAAGGCTATCTGATCTAGATGAACTTCTTGTGGTGTTAAAGGAACCAAAATAGTCTTCTTTCCCTTGAATTCAAACGAGTATCTGTTTGTGAATCCATCATGAGTGGTTCTTCTGTCAGATTTCCAAGGTCCTCCAAGCAGTATGTGTCCAGCATCCATTGGTAATACATCACATAGTATCTCATCCTCATATTTCCCAATGGACAATGGTATATTGACTTGGTGTTTCACCTCCAGCTCTCCCTCTTCATTAAGCCAATGTAACTTGTAAGCAGTTGGTATTTTCATAATCTTCAAACCAAGTTTCTCTACCATGGTTTCACTCGCAGCATTGGTACAACTTCCTCCATCTATAACCAAACTACATACTTTTCCGTAAACCATACATCGAGTATAAAATAGATTCTCTCTTTGCTCATCTCCAACAGTCTTGGTTTGCAGATTCAATGTTCTTCTTGTAACAAGTAGTTCTCCACGAGCTGGCATTTTTACTCTCTCTTTCTCAGACTCAGATTGTTCCTCTTCCTCTGATCCAGTTTATCCATTATCTCTAATGAATATTGCTCTTTTGTTGGAGTAGCTACTGGCATAGTGACCATAAACTTTACACTTGTAACACTGTATGTCTCTGGTTTTAGATGCAGTGGCTACTTCATTACCTTCAATACTCTGTTCCTCCACTTTAGGCTTGAAGAATGGTTTGGACTCTCTGGTCTTTTCATCCTTCTGGTAGTGTGGCTGGCTGGCCCATAGTTAGACTTGTAAGTCCTAAGTTTTAGCTGTTGTTCAAACATAATTGCCTTGTGTAGAAGTTCCTACATTTCTACATAATGATGAACTTCAAGCCTGTCCATGATGTCTCGGTTTAATCCTCCCATGAATCTGGCCATAGTTGCTTCTCTGTTTTCTTGTATATCAGCTCTCAGCATAAGAGTCTCCATTTCTTTGTAATAATCTTCAACTCATCTACTCCATTGAGACAATGTTCTGAGCTTGAAATGTAGTCCATGTAATAATGAATTGGTACAAATCTTTTCCGCATAATTACCTTCGTCTGATTCCAGCTTTCTACAGGGAAATCTCCTGCCCTTCTTCTCGCTGTAACGAGGTTATCCCACCAACTCAGAGCATACTCTTTGAACTCATTAAGAGCAAGCTTTAGTTTATTTTCTTGAGTGTAATCTCTGCAATTGAACACAAGTTCAATCTTTTTTTCCCATTCCAGATATTCTTCTAGACAACAGTGTCTTTAAACTCCAGAATCTTCAATTTCAACCCTCCTAGAGGATCACTATTTTGTGGTTTTTCTTCTCTTTCACGCCTCCTTCTTCTGGTGCCACTGGATCTGTTGGAACGACTATAGTAGCTTTCTGAGTCAGACTGGTTTAGACTCTTTCTAGATCTTTCACGTTCTGAATGGACAACCTCAACTCTGAAGTTTTCTAGTTTGTGATCCATCAAAGCAGACATCTGCGCAGTTAAGGCTTCCAGCATAAGTTTTTCCCTTTCATTGTTCCATTGTCTTCTTCCCCATGGTTCCTGACAAAGTTCCAAACACTGAACAATAAAGATGTTCACAGAAACCGAAAACAATGAAAATGAATCTAGAAAACAAAATCATATTCCAATTTTTATGAAGAACCCTAATTCTTTTTTTCTGCAATTTCGTGAAACAAGTTCAATTATTTTAGAAATTCAGCACTTTATATAGGTATACCAGACCCTAATAAACATGTTTCTAATAAGATTCAAACTTTAGAACATATTCGATAATATAATACGAAAAGTATCAAAATTGGAAAACTGGGAAAACTCAACGTGATGATGGAGATCTGCTAGGATACCACGTGATATAATCCTAGGTGAGAGGATCACGTCCCTGAATGCTCTCCAGGAATAGTGTTGATGAAATAAGCAGTGGATTGATTTGATACTTCTGAAAGATGCGGATTAGCTCTCAGACTATCTAGAAGTTGCTTGTAATGTAAGGATCAAATCCAAAATACACTAGACAAGCTCTGATACCGTGTGATATGATCCTAGGTGAGAGGATCACGTCCCTGAATGCTTCTCCAACGATTGTGATGATGAAAACATCAGTGGATTGATTTGATACTTCTAAGAGATGCGGAATAGCTCTCAGACTATCTTGGTTTGCTTGTAAATGTTTAATCGTGATCAAAACATAAACACGACAAACAATGATCAAACAGGATTTAGAGAAAATGTTTTGAATAGAAAGTAGTTTGATCATTTATTGAGAAATTTTCGACTAGAATATAAAGAGAAGAAGACTGTACATGCATAGCTTCTTGGAAACACACAAAACAAGTAAAACAAAGACTAAGTTCAAACTTTAAAATAAGAAACGGCTCTTGGTTTCTTCTTGCACGAAATTAGGATAGAAAACGGACTTAGTTTGGGCTCTGTTTCATCAAGAGGCTTTAGTGTAAGTGTTGTATCCAAGCCTCATTAAAAACCTTGTTTGGAAAACCCAATGGGAAAAAACCAAAACAAGGAAAAGAGTGCAAATCACAACACCTCTATTGATGAATGACTTAGACGGCTTGAATCACAGAAATAGTGGTTGGATAAGCACACTCTAGACTACCCTGGATAGTGTATAAGAGTTGCTGAATATCTTGCTGGAATCTTGCTTGTTTAGACGTAGTCAGTGGACCAAGTGGCACATTTAGATCCTGTCCTTTGTCTCATCAGGTTCAAGCTGTTCTTTATCTCCTTCTTTGACTTCTTTAAGCTCTGGTTCAACTTGTACCATCTCCTCAGTTCCTTTGCTTCCAGGATCACATCACTATTTGACTCCATTATTTGTGTGGTTTAATCTCCGTAGAGGTAAAAATCATGTATTCCCCTCTTGGTTAATAAAAGTTGTAGTTGAGCAAAAAAACTAATTTTTTTGGAAGAATGGAAAATGTAAATTTGAAAGCGTCAAAGGTATATTCGAAATGACACATAAACCCTCTTACTTGAGCTAAATTACTTTAGATATATAAGGTAGGTACATGGTGTAACTGAGATTAGGACATTATATTATGATTTGGTTAAGATTTTGTAAGCTATTGTTAGAGATTGTTTGCATCCCTCGACAGACCCATTGAATAAACAGACATTGGTCCAATGGCTTGAAGTCAGTTAGGGCTTTATGCTGACTTTGAGGGTATAATCGAAAGATCTAACGAATATGTAAGGGGAGGATGGAGTTCAAAAGGAAGCACTCACAATCACTTAGGAGATACAACACAAGAGTTAGGGTTTACATAATTCTCATTGTTCTTGTCGAGTTATTCTTTACACCTAAAACTCATGAAATCTCTTTGTAATCGCTTTGTGATCATTCAATAAACATCTCTTAATTAAACCCACAACAAATACATGTTTACTTTTGGCACTATGCCAAATTAAAATTAAACAACTGAGACCGTCTGCGGGGATTAAACCCACTGGCATGGTGGATTCCATCCATCTACACGTCCATCGAATAAACAGACCTCGGTCCAACGGCTCAAAGTCGGTTAGGGTTTTACGCCAACTTTGAGGTTATAATGGGAAGATCTAACGAGTATATAAGGGGACGATGGAGGTCGAAAGGAGGCATTCACAATGACTAAGAATGATACGGCATATGAGCTAGGGTTTACATAATTCTCATTGTTCTTGCCGAGTGATTCTTTACACCTAAAACTCATCAAATCTCTTTGTAGTCTCTTTGTGATCATTCAATAAACGTCTTTCAATCAAACTCATATCAAATTTGTATTTATTTTCAGCACTATCCGATTCCAGATTAAACAATTGGTGTCATATGTGGGGAGTTTTGAAAGTAATGCCAATAACTAATAACAATGGTTGCAGATGATAGCTCGTGCATTTATATGATGAAACGCTTCGCTAAGAAAGACAAAGCTAATAAGGTGAATAACGAACAATATCCGCCAACATTATGCCTCCCACAGCTACCAACGGCGAACAAATGCCAAGGTGAATCCTATTCCCTCATACGGCACCGGGAGCCGGTCATACAACCAATCGATAAGTCACCAATATGAAAAGTGCAGTACAAGCCATCAACTCAAAGATACAAAAAGTAACAAGCTCGACCTCTGAAATCGAACTCATCCTCGCCATGACCTTGAATACCCCCTTTACAAAAGAAATTACAGACGTAAACATTCACCATACTGAGAAACTCCAAGTTCCATCCTTCTTAGGAGAATCCGATCCAAGTGATCATGTTACGACCTTCAACATTGTCATGAAATGATCGTGCTTCAGTGACGAAGAGAAAGACACAGAAAACTACCAGTTGTTCGTGGAAAGTCTCAACATACCAGCTCTAAATTGGTTTTCAAGGATTGACGAGGACTCCATTGGCAACTTTCACGACCTGTCAACCCAATTTCTGAAACATTATACGATGTTTATCGGAAAGGAGCTTCCGTCACAGATTTATGGAAGATTTCCCAGGGTCCAAAAGAGAGCCTAAAAGAGTTCATAGTGAAATTTTAAGCTGTACTTTCCAAAGTGTACGTCCCAAACGATACCGCAGTCGATACACTATGCAACACACTCTGGATTAATTCCAAATTTTGCGATGACCTCTATGTCAATCCAAGTATTACTCTCCAGGATTACCTCCACTGTGCACACAGTTTCGTCGCAATGGAGGAAGACAAACAAGCCTTCTTACCCAAATAAACCGCAACGAAACATGTAGCCAACAAATCAGTGGAGACCTATCAAGAGCCGAGACCACACTCTACCTATACCAAACCTGACAAAAAGAACAGCCGGGTCTATTCTATAAGCGAGGATGGACAAGTCTATGAGATCAATTCCGCCGGAACAGTCACCAAAAGACCTTGGAATGTATGGAAAAGAGAAGTAGACGGGCCCTCGACCTCAACCTTTAACGGAAGAAAATTCTGCTACTGTTACAAGGGAAAAGAAAACGATACCAAAGAATGTAAGAAACTTCAAGAGTTGCTAACGGAAGCATTCACCAGTGGAAAGTGGTACCCGACCAACCGAAGTCAAGAACATTAGGAACAAAAGTTGGATCAAGAGTAAGGACAAAAATGATAGAAAACTCAAGATACGATGGTAGTGTAGTACCTCGTATAGGCCATTCACATGCCTCCACAACACCGAGACACCCACGACATCACTGGAGGGGAAAAAACACCTATCACTCTGCTCATCAACGCCATCAGACACGAAAAATCGTATTTGGAAGAGGAATGCTCACAGCTCCATGATCTACACGATAGATTGAAGCTGAAGATAACAAATGTCGGCAGCACCTCAGAAACTTCCGCTGAGAAACCCACACAATCTGAAGATATTCATGATAACCTAAACCAAAAAGCAGAAAAGATCAGTGTCACCTCTGAAACATTTGCCTAGCTTAGCACCAAAATGCTGATACAAAATTCGCGATTTTCTGACACTACTGGTGTTCACCATTGATCTTCGCCGAAATATTGGCATAAAGAAACAAGGAAGTATCTCTCCCTCTCTCAACAAGACAGATCTTCACTGAAGACTTGGCACGGACGATCATTCATCACACATAGCACCGAACCTGAGAGAAAACTTGAATCAACTTAAAAAACCTAAGGATCTCTGAGAAACACTCGATCAACGAAAAAAGAAACATGATGGGACGCGAGGACCTGACAGAGTGAACGTCATATTGGGAGGATCAGCACCATGTACATACTTTGTTCGTGCTGTAAAATAATTCCAAAGAAAAGCAACAAACAGCAAAACATTAGCTGACTAAGTTAGAGAACAACGTTCATATTACCTTCTCAGAAGTAGACGTTGCCGACGTCGATACCCATCATAACGATCCCCTGTTGGTAGAAATTACCATAGGAAACTGCAAAGTTTCCGAGTACACATTGACACATGCAGTTCAGTAAATCTCATAATCAGAGACACACAAGAAAAAATGGTAATCGGCCTTCAAGAACTGAAACCATCAACTCGATCCCTCAAAGGCTTCAACGGTTCCGCCGAGGAAATCCTTGGCACAATCCGATTGAATGTTTTTTTAGGAGGAGTGACTAAGGTGGTAAAGTTTTCTGTCATCAGCAATCATGCGCCCTATAATGCAATCCTCAGCACACCTCACTCTTTGCACGCCATCCCATCTATCTACCATCAGTGTCTCCAGTTCCCCGACACGAACAAGAGTATTCACGCTTAAAGGTGATCAAAAAGCAGCAAGAAACCTCTTGATTATCAAAACAAAGAAACAGCAAGTGGCTTTCGTTGTCAGAACAGCTCCTAAACCTATTGAAAAGTTATATATGTAAACGGAGGAATCCTTGTGATTGGCATCGATTCATATAAGCGGGATAGAGTCATCAGAATCGGCACATACCTGGAAAAAGACATCAAAGAAAAGATCATTGAGTTCCTCAAAGGCATGTCTCAGCCTTCGCATGGTCCACTGCCAACATGAAAGGAATCGACCCCTCTGTCACAATTCATGAGTTTAATGTGGACCCCACTTTTAAACCAATCAATCATAAGAGAAGGAAGCTCGGCCCAGAAATATCCAAGGCAGTCAATGACGAGGTTGATCGGTTATGGAGAGTATGATCTATAGTCAAAGTATGATACCCGAAATGGTTAGTTAATCCCATATTAAGAAGAAAAACGAAAATGGATAATATTCATCGACTTCAAGGACCTCAACAAAGCTTGTCCGAAAGATAGATTTCCTCTTCCACACATATATCGACTTGTCGAATTAACCGCATGGAAGGAGATATTAGCTTTCTTGGATGCTTTCTCCGGATAAAACCATATTATGATGCACCTAACAAAATTGAAAAAAAACTTTTTTTACTGATTAAGGCACCTACTACTATAAGGTCATGCCCTTCGGTTTGAAAACACACCACCATGGAACTTTACATCGATAACATGCTCCTCAGGTCACTGATCGCCACCGATTATGTCACCCATCACGAAGAATGTTTCCAGATTCTCAATGATTACAGTATGAAGCTCAACCCGACGAAGTGAAAATTTGGAGTTATATCAGTTTCTTGGGCATATCGTCACAAAAAGAGGAATCAAGGCAAATCCGAAGCAGATTTTCGCAATCCTCGATTTTCCTAGCCCAAGAACAACCATGAAGTACAACATCTGACCAGGCGAGTAGCAGCCCTCAACTGAATAATATCACGTACTACAGACAAATGCATGCCGTTATATCGAGGAAACAATAAATTTGTTTGGGACGAGAAATGTGAGGAAGCATTCGGTCAACTGAAGCAATACCTAACAACTCCACCAGTGTTGGCCAAGCCAGATGAAGGAGATACACTCTATGTCTACATCACAGTATCCTCCTTAGCAGTCAACAATGTTCTTATTAAAAAAGACTGAGGAGAATAAAACCGTATTTTCTTCATTAGCAAGAGAATGGCAGATGGCGAAACAAAATACTCAACACTCGAAAAAATGGCCTTAGTAGTTATCACTTCAGAGAGGAAACTTCAGCCCTATTTTCAGTCACACTTCATCGTCATTCTCAATAATCAACCTCTCCGCGTCATCATGCAGAAGACCAAACAATCCCATTAGGCTGCCAATGTGGGCTATCAAACTCAGCGAGCTTGACCTCACCTACAAAAGTCGATCCGCATAAAGTCGCAAGTCCTTGCCGACTTCATCATCAAGTTTACACCTGAGCTCAAACAAGACCTGGTCCTACCCATAAAAAGTTGGCGTACATGTCCAATCACCAATAGGAGAACTGATTCGGCAAAGTTTCAGTTGGGATTTGCAGCATTTATAAGTATGGCCAATACGAGGCCCTCATCACCAAATATGAGGCGCTCATCGCCGAATTACGACTCACTAAAGCTGTGAGAGCAAGGCACATCCTTGCCTATTGCGATTCTGAAATTGTAGCCAATCAATGCAGTGGGGATTACGCCGCAAAAGATGAACGCGTGGTTGCCTACCTCAAAGTGGTCCAAAATCTCGCGAAGGAATTCGAGTTCTTCGAGCTTGCAAATGTCCCTCGTTGAAATTTTCCGAGAAGACGCTCTCGCAGAATTGGGAAGAAATCCCAGGGACCAAGTAAAGAGGACCATTCTGTTTCAGGAGATTGAAATGCCAAGTATTACACCGGTGCCAGATGAGGACAACGTGGTTGCGCCCATCTCAGAGACTATCAGTATGGATGTAGACAAAGAGCCAGAAGACCCATCCAGCCCTGCCAATGAATCTGGTACTGATTGGTGGATTCCCTTCAAATCATATTTCTCCAACGGGCTTTTACCAAATGACAAGTGGGAAGCCCGCCGACTAAAAGCACATAGTGCTCATTATGCCGTCATGGACGGTAAACTTTACCGATAGATGGCAAACAAAGTTCTGCTCACTTGCATCAATGAAGAAGAAACGAGGTTAGTCATGTCTGAGACGCACCACTCAGGAAATCATTCAGGGGGACGGGCTCTAGCCCTAAAAGTAAAAAGTCAATGGAATTTTTGTTCCACCATGGTGGCTGATTGTGAAAAATACGCATCCAATGTGATAAAAGTCAATGACACTTCCTAAATATCTACTACCCACAAAACTCCTAAAAACAAACACCGCTCCTTTTCCCTTCATGCGATGGGCGAAGGGCCGACATTGACTTCATTACGAGATCGTATACGACAAAGGCTCTTAGTTCACGCCCCATAAGGTTCGAGGTTATTGCGGCAAGTGGAGAATTTGTCTAAGCACTTCTTCGCCGAGGTACCCACAAGACAACATACAAGCCGAAGAAACCAATAAAATCATCATCGACAGAATAAAAAGTTGTCTTGACCGTAAGAAAATCCACTGGGTTGACAATATGGATGGTGTAATATGGTTGCATACGACAACTCTAAGGAGGGAAACTAACAAAACACCATTCTCCTTGGCCTATGAAGTACAAATATATGGCTCCAGCCGAAGTCAACATCACTGGTCTTCCACGAACTAAGATGCCTCAACACGCATAACTTAACAGGGATGATGATTGACACATTAGAAAAAATCAAGGGGGAATTCACGCAAAGCTCGTACGGAATTCACACGATCACCGGTGGGGGAATTCACTAACACAACTTGATTATGCCCTGATCAGGCATTTGATCATTGCTTTTCAAAACGACCTTCACAAATTTGTAAATTCAATATGTTATACCAATTTGCTTGATCTAATGTATTTTTGAGTTAGTTGGATTCTGACGAGATGAAAATTAAACTGACTAAATCGCGTCAATAACGGCCAACCGACAAACAAGTTTTATAACAAATTCAAAAGAGGTACAACAAAATATGGAAATTAGAACAAGACTTTCATTCTTGTGGTTCTCTGCTTCCATAGTCGTTGGTTGCGCTCTCAGCAGTCCTCTCCTCACCAAGATCTTGATCCTGATATGCATCCACGGTCTCAACATTGGGAGCTACTCCTTGAACTTGCTCCGCGACTCCCTCGATATCTTGAGAAAGATCCACAAGAACTTGGCCTCCAATAATTGCCTTGGCAGGGCGAACATATATCAGAGGAGAAAGGACATAATCTTCGTCGTATATATATTAGACCTCGGCTTGTTTGAGCTCCTCGGCGTATTTCGCTTCATCCTGAGCAAGTTGGTCTGTGACTTCCGCCGGAATAACTAAAATTTTCGCCATCAACTTTTCAAGGCACTTCTTCGTACCAGAATCTTGAATGAGGAGAAGAAGCTTATCTCACTCAGCAGCTTGGTCTTTCATGTACTTGTGGAACTTCTCACAATGAGTAGCACAGTTCAATGCCATCGCATCTTTGACACGTTGCTTCATCGATGCAATTTCCTTGTTCCGAGAACACCTCAGCCTGTCTTTTTCCTTGGTCACAAGAACCATGAGATTATCTATCTTGGTGGTCAAATGGTCGACCGCCTTCCTTAACATGTCCATAGTCTACTCAGCCTTAGCCAGTTTTGGTCTACCAAATTGAGCTTAGTGGCAGCCGCTTTTCTCTCAGAAACAAACTTAGCCATTTTCATGGCCTTCCAGTATTGTTCCTTTTTCTCTTGAGTGCCTCCTCGGTTTTGACGAGACGAGGTGTCACCTACGCCAGTTTTGTCTCATAATTCACAATCATAGAGTTTGTGTAAGTGACCCACTGACAAAAACAAAAATGTCAGCGGTCTAGGGCAACTGATCAACAACAAGAGAAAGGATAATCGATATAACATGAACTCCGTCATGAGGCACCTTATGGTACCGATCTGGAAAAGCTAATTCCAAGACCTCTGGAACACCTTGGGGCCTGCATATAATTTGCCAGAATAAGTTGATAAGCGCATCCTGGTAATTCACGAAAGGATGACCTTTTGAATATTGGAAATAAACGCTATTAGAAACCTGAATTCGAGGATGTTTCGGGAGATCACGTGATATACTATAGATTTTACCAGTTTTCACCCATTGTATATGTTCTTTTTAGAGTTTATTATATGTTTTTGTAGTCTATTTTAGAGTCTTTTTCAGGTCCATATATGTTTTAGATTATGGAGAACCCTAAAGATTATTAATGAGAAAACTCGTACCTGTTGAAGAAATCAGAAGTTAAAGTTGAGATTTAGGAAGAGTGATGAGCAACACTGCCTCCTTAGACGGGCCGACTTTAGTAAAGACTGACTCAAGCCCTATAGATCCACATAAACTACAAGACCACCCCTGGCCAACTTTTAACTAGTAATTAGGTGTTTTTGCCATTGTTTGGGCAACATACCACCCACAACTACATTACAGTTTAGAAGCTTTTTAGTGTTTGTTTGGAGAGAAGATCAAGAACTCATTCAGAGATTTTGCATTGGAACTCCAGTTTTTCTACCTTATTCTATTTATACATTCTATTCAGATTATTGTTATGTTTTGCTTAATCATGCCTGAGTAGTTTCTCTTGTTAGATTTAGGGTTTTCATTAGAGTTTATATGAATTACTGAAACATTGAATTGCTAAGGTGACTCTTTAGGTCCTTTCCATCATAATTGGACCTATTGCTTGTGTTCTAGTTTCTAGGGTAACTAACTCTAACACTAAACTTAGGATACTGATAACTACAACAATAAGTTCATTACCTGACATTAATTATGCTGAGCTAGGTTGTTAGATATATGCGAGAGCTGGTCTAAATTAACTTAGTGAACATATCGATTAGAACGTCAATGATTGCCTAAGGACGCATTGATAGATACACACTCTATAATATCGATCGACGCTCGCTCATTGTTCGCATGCAAAGGCTGGAACAAGACTTAGTTATCTAATTAGACTCACAGTGAGAGCTGGACATCTTACTATTGCATTCTAGTTCTAGGACGGTTTATCACACACCCTTGGCATCAATACAACATAATTTTATTGCCCAAAACTCAAAGTCTAGCTAGTTTATCATATTGTTTACAAACCAATTGATTTACTTGTTCTCTATTACTGCTTTATTTACATCTGGCTAACTCAATCTTAATATTATTAGTCTATTGCGTGCCCACGCTCCTTGTGGATTCAATCCCTAAGTACTACAGCTGAACCACTTATTTGAGAGAGAAAGTTGCTCTAGGGTGATTTGAGGGATATCAAATTTGGCGCCGTTGCCTGGGAGCATTGAATTTGCCATTAGACTTGATTATTAGGTTTAGTAAAGGGTTTTCTTTTATTTTGCATGTTACAAAAAATATTCATGTGTCTTTCAGGTGCATACCCAATAGTACCAGAAGCAACAAGAAGAAAGATCTAGTATTTTCGGACCCTGCACGTTTGGAATGCACGATACACAATGAGAAGCGCATAGCATCGATAGACACCAACACTTCTTCGGCTATCGATACTAATTGTAAGCGAGACGCAATCGACACCAACACATCTTCATCGTTCGCAACCAACCCGCGAGCAAGCATTATGGTCGCGATTCTTGTGCTGATACGAGATGAGAATGGAGACCTGCATGACCCTGAGGGTCATTGATATACCATGGATTTTAGCACTTTTAGGCCATGGTATATGTGCTTTTTAGATACCATTATATGTGTTTGGAGTCTATTTTAGATTATTTCCAGGTCAAAGTACGTTTTGGAGCGATGTAAAGATTATAGAGCATTCTGAAGCTTAATGATGATGAAATATGCTGAAGAATCATAAGGCAAAGTCGAGATTTGAGATATTTGTCGATTGACAACACTCTGTTGTATCGATCGACAGCAACGAGAAGGATTGGACCGACTTGTTCGTGACCAAATCCAAGCCCAGAAGTACCACAAAATTACAAGACTACCACTGGCCGACTTCATACCTAGTATCTATGTGCTTTGCCATTGTTTGGGCAGCACACCAGCTTTTTTATCATACAAAAATTATTCCAGTATACTTAGAAGTTTTTAGTAGTTTTGGAGATAAAATCAAGACTCCTTCAGAAATTTGTATTGAAACTCCATTGTTTTCTTACCTTATTCTATTTATGCATCTGTTCAAATAGTTATTATGCCTTACTTGATTATGTCTGAGTAGTCTTCTTTGTTAGAGCTAGTGTTTTATTAGGGTTTAAATGAATTGATAATTATAGAACTGTTAGGGTAAATCCATAAGGATCCTTCATAAAAAACGGCCTCAAGGCTTGTAATTTAGAGTAGATAACGAGAACCCTGAACTTAGGATATACATAAATATGAGGGTAGGATATTAAATTATGATAATTTTGTTGAGCTAGGTTGTTAGACGCCGGTCAAAAGCTGGTCACGATTAACCTAGTGAACATATCGATTAGGACGATAATGCTTGTCTAAGGTAGTATCGATCGACGCTCTTGCCATAATATTGATCGACACTCATTCTTTGCTCGCAAGTCGAAAGCTGGACTAAAGACTTAGTCATATGATTAGACTCACCACGATAAATGGATATGGTTGAGGTCAAAATTGGTTACGACAGAATCAACGTCAGAAACCTACCGGGAAATGCTCCCGTTATAAAAAAAGAGATGATATTTCGGAAAAAGGGGAACGAGAAAAATCAAAGTCAAGTCTTGGCTGACCACAAAGGAATGGTCTGCATAGTAAGCCATCAAGAAGAGTTTGTCTTAGGACTTTGGGTCAACGTATCCCCGAGCATCGACACGACGAAACGACTAGAAGATTCGATCATCCAACTCACTGGACGGAGAGGTTGGCCGAGCAAGACGTCCAACTCGTCAAATGGACAAATCAAACCACAAGACCCGACCAACTCGCCCACTCGGCAAGTTGGACCAGTCCATCTCGCCAAATGGACGAGTTGAGCAATAAAGGTCCACCAACTCGACCGCTTGGCGAGTTGGACAGCATGGGCAGACCAACTCGCTCGTTCGGCGAGTTGGACAAGCCCAACACGCCGAACAGGCAAGGTGGGTCGAACAAGAGAACCAACTCGCCCGTTCAGCGAGTTGGACAAGCCCAACTTGCCAAACGGGCCAGTTGGGTTGGACAAGACAACCAATTCGCCCATTCGGTGAGTTGTACAAGCCCTACTCGCCAAACGGGCGAGTTGGGTCGAACAAGACAACCAAATTGCCAGTTTGGTGAGTTGGACAAGCCCAACTCGCGAAACGGGTAAGTTGGATCAAACAAGATAAACCAACTCGCTCGTTTGGCGAGTTGGACAAGCCCAACTCGCCAAACAGGCGAGTTAGGTAGCACAAGCAATCCAACTAGCCCGTTCGGCGAGTTGGATCAATCAATCCATTTTCACCTCATCTTTGTAACTCCCTCTTTCGGAACTTGATCGATTTTATCTTTGTTTTGTCTTCATCGAGATTGACGTTGGAACGTTACCGAAAGGACTCCTTTCCTCGTGGAAAGATCAAGTCGATCGTCTAAGACAATAACAGTTAACTAAACACCTGGAGTCGCATGCCCCATACGAAAGATCCCAACTCTCGGACGACATCGTCTCAGGAATGCTCGTTCAATAAAATCGTAAAAACGCTTAAGTCAAAGAACGGTACGAGAAGGTATAAAAATCGGCTAAAGGCCCACTCGTGATTTTATCCGAAATCGAGCCCAATCTTTATGATGGTTTATCTGTTATTTTTAAGAAGGGGATAAATGTTAAGCTCGGAAGATAAATGTCAAGATCAGAAGATAAATGTTAAGTTTCCAAAGATAATCATGAAGATCGAGGGAAAAAGGAATATTTTCGTGGAAAGATAAATTCGATCGAGGGAAGAAAGGGATAGAGGAAACCGCCTCTAGAGGAGTATATAAGGACTTCAAGGGTGAGGATGCAAGTCACACACGAAAATTCTTACTCAGAGCAAAAATAGCACTTAGGGCAATTAGGCATATTTCCGTTTTACTGTTATCGAGCTGAGACTCAGCTAGGTTATTCAGGTCTTACAAGTTTAGAACTAGGAACTCGCCGATGGGTCTTTCCTCTAAGGCTTTACCTGTTGTAACGCTCAAACCACATATTCAGAATAAGATCCTTTTTTCTCTTTCTGTCGTCACTGATTCTCGTTATATTGTTATTCTTACTGTTTGGTTGCTTGACGTTTTTGGCTTAGCAGAAATCTGGAACTTCTAGGAAAGCTAGGTTTACCTTGCCTTCCTAAATCAACGAAAATCGACAATGCGAATTTCGGTTCCCACAGTTTGGCGCTAGAAGGAGGGGGGGGGGTACAGATCAATCCTACTCTCAACCATCAATGCTTAATCAAAGCATGTCAGATCTCAACAACCAACAGCCTCGTGACGACAACGTCGTCAATGAAAAGGTTGAAAACACTGCAGTGATGAACGTCACTGCGGTCAACGCCGACGCAAACACCGCAGCGTTCAAGGAGGTGAAAAAGATGTTCTCGAATTTTGAGAAGGAGTCGACAGAACATGATAAGGTCATGAATTCTCTCGCTAAACATGTTGAAACGCTTACAGTGAGGAAGAGGGCCATTTTTTCACGTGGAACAACCCGAATCCGCGGAAAAAGACTCAACTTCACAACACATTTGGACTGGTCCGGCAACGCGCAGGGCAACTGTCTGGACAAAATCCTGATGAAGTGAGGCCCGCGCCAACATGGAAGAACCCAAGAGATCTTCTTCCTATTGAAGAAGATAAAGAAGCAGTAGAAGCCGAACGCGTTGACGTGGTATCTAGCAGTCAGTCCGAACCTACAGAAAAAGACGCAAAAATACATTCACACTGCACAAGGAGGCGAGCGGCTCGGAATGAATCCTAGTTCGACAACCCTATGATCGAAGAAGAAGAAGCTATCTTCTGGAATGAACCGGAGGAACTGGCCGAGGAGCAAATTCGGAGCACTCAAAGAAAACGCCGACAAAGCCGGAAATCTGCTAGCAAGAGTTCCAAAATTCGGGATCTCCGCGAAGATCTCATGAAACGGTGGCCGAGGTTAGGGCCGTGGAGTCCCAAATCCACCACCCTACTAGCACCGCGCCGTAGATCGATCTGATGCTCGAAGACGCTCGTAAAACACCTTTCACTACTCGTATCACCGAAACTTGGGTTTTGGATCCTGGGAAGGTCAAAGTGATCCCATACGATGGGAATACTAATTCTAAGGCACACCTACATGCTTTTGCGGTCGCAATGGGTAGAGCCAGGTTCAGAGAAAACGAGAGAGACTCCGGCGAATTCCGCCTCTTCGTAGAAAACATCCCCGGAGCAGCGCTAGAATGGTTCTCTCGCCTAAGGCTGAACTCCATCAGGAGCTTCCGCTAACCCGCCTCTGAATTCCTCAAGCAATACTCGATGTTCATAGATCAAGAAACCTCTGAAGTGGACCTCTGGAGGTTATCCCAGGGAGAGGACGAGACTCTCCACGACTTCATAGAACGGTTCAAAACTGTTATGTCTAGAGTCAGCAGGATAAGTGACAAAGTCGCAATAGACACACTTTGAAAAATGCTCTGGTTCAAGTCGATGTTCAGGAAGTGAATAACTTTGGAAAAGGTACGTACAATCCAGGACGCGCTGCACAAAGCCATGAATTACATCATTATCGAACAAAAGACAAAGGTCTTGTCCCAGAAATGAAAGCCAACGAAAAATTCGTCAAAGAATCTAGGGTCAGATCAAAAATTAAAGAAGAAAACCCTCGCAATGAAAGAAGCGTACATCGCGGATACGAAGAAACGCAGGGAGCGCATAACTACGCTATTAACTCCGGATCAGAGCAAGGATGGACGACGGGTAACACGTGGACCCGAAATCCGATTACGATGAAAACGCCTTATGCGACTTTCACCAAACCCGCGGACACTTGACCATTAATTGCAAAGTTTTTGGTGCGAGGTTGGCCGCAAAGCTTCTCTCGGAGAACTTGCCGGCGTCTCCAGCGTGAAAGATCTCATCCGCGACTCAGACCGCCCCCATAAAACGACAGAACTCCTCAAACAGAGGACCCTTCCCAAGGGAACCAATCGGGAGAAAAACGCGGAAGGAGACATGACGAGAAGGACAATGAAAGCAACAGTCACAGGGTAAATATGATCATCGACGGATCGCAATATTGCAGCGATACCGTCTCGGCCATCAAAGCTTATCAGCGCAAAGCCGAGACAGGCGGAAGTTCGCCAATCGGGTCCAAGCCCAATGACACTCCGAAAGGACAAATCACTTTCGATGAAGAAGAGGCCGGAAGGATCGATCAGCCACATTGCGCCTCGTAATTGATCTCATGATAAGGGATCTCGAGGTCGCTACGGTTCTCATCGACATGGGAAACACGATCAATGTCATCTTTCGCGAAACTCTCAAAAGGATGAGTATCGAGCTAAGTGAAGTTGTACCATCACCTAAGCCGCTAACCGGTTTCTCTGGCACGACATCAATGACCCTCGGGTCAATCAAATTACTCGTTGCGGCAAAAGAAGTCACCAAAATCATCGATTTCTGGTCGTCGACCACACGAACATCTACAACGTCATCACGGGAACGCCTTGACTAAATGACATGAAGTCAGTCCCATCGATTTATCTCTTAGGCATTAAGTTCCCAACCCATAACGGGATTTTCGTGATTTGGGGCTGCCTGAAGCAGTGGAGACGTTGCTTCCTGGCCGAGCACAAGCTAAGAAAATTCACGAACACCACAATGGTAAAGACCAAATGCCCGAAGATAGCCTAGGCGTCAGCCAAAATTACTTCAGAAAAAGACGACCAAGAACTGTTAGCTCAAGCAACGGCCAATGAACAACTAGTTCTAGTGCCCGACGCGTCAAGCCCACCGGAGAAGACAAATCCAACGGGAGACGTCGACCCAACAACTAATGCCATCGACATAAACACAATGGCCGGGTAAACAGACTCGCCCAAACAAGCAGAATACGAGGGCTTGATCCTTGAAAGGGGTACATAGGCAGCTCGTCAAAAGACGACTTCAGCTATCCCCCTCTCTAAAAAGGGGCGGAGTGGGTACATATATGAATACTCGTATATTCCCACATTCAGAAATAAAGATTTGACGTTGTACTCAAAATTCTTAAAACCTTCTCGGAAATAAAGAATTCTTTATAATTTCGCAATTTTTTTGTCATCCCACAAAGAAACGTTATGTTATACATGAGAAAAACGATTATCCCACCATCCCGCGAAAATTCATTCTGCCTCAAAACAAATCAACTCCACACTACCTTACCTCGGTCGAATCGTCAAATTCGATTCCCGACCGAAGCACGAGACCCTGGTCCCATATGCTCAAAAAATTACTTACACAAAGTAGGTTATCAAAAAAATAGGTGAGACGTCGCCTGAATATTTTAGAACACACCCCAATCATTCGCAACTATAAAACGCTCGGCAATTGGCCCCTCCGAGTACTTTAGCCGTCATAAACGAACACACCTGGTCCGTCCTAAGGACAAATCCTCTCACATCCGACTAGGATAAATAACGGGCTATAAAAGAAATCTGAAATTTTGGTCAGCACTTTCGGGAGACTTAAAAATTATCCCTGAAGAGATGCTCGACTCCGACCAGACAAGTCATATAAGCCGAAAACCTATCGCAGAATTTAAATCGAAATGGACTCAGGTTAAAATTGAAATAGGCAAAACGAAAGCCAATTAGTCATCGCAAACCCTTAAACCGAAAGTAAACCTAGGTCTTGCCCTAAACCCAACGCACTGGTCTCTAACGTCTCAAGACAAGATATCAAAAAGATATGAGATCCTAAAAGCATGTCACTTCATCCGTATCGAAACGTTCTCGAAACTTCAAAAACTCTTCAAACATCTCGGACGAACAGCAGAGACTCAGAAACCTCTCTAACTTCCGAAAGACAAAAATCAACTAACTCAGGAACTCAACAATGGCTCCGTATGGCAGTAAGCCAATTCGGACAGCTCCTGCTGGGACAACCCTCCACAGGGTTGGCATGAAATGGAGGAGGGCCCACGTACCAGGTCTGGGAGGGTTCATTTCTCCCCTGACCGCCCAATATGCCTCGATTTCCTCAGGATCCACTGAGTGAGCCGAGAATTCCAACTTTGGCCCAGCTTTGTTGTGTTGTGAGCTGGAACCATGAGGGACAGAACGATTGTAACAAGACTTTGAGGAAGCCTTTCTTCTCGAAGACATAACTTTCTTTTGCCAAAGGAAAGAAAGAGAGGAGAAAATCTTTTGATCTTTGAAAAAAGTTTGTGGAAATGTGCAAGTGAGAAATTTGAAAACCCACTCCACATACTTATTGAAGAAAGAATTCACTATTTCACCTCCAGGCATTCGGACGTCGGATTCCGCTTAATTTATCCAATATGCCTGAAAAACGCTTGCAAGAACATCACTGTTCAGACGAGCTGGGGGGCTAACTGTTGGGGTCAAAATAGGTTACGACGGAATCAACGTCAGAAACCTACCAGGAAATACTCCCTTTATGAAAAAGAGATGATATCTCGGAAAAAAAGGAATTATAAAAAACAAATTCAAGTCTCGGCTGACCACGAAGGAATGGTATGCATAGTAAGCCATAAAAAAACGTTTGTCCTAGGACCTTGGGTCAATGTATCCCTGAGCGTTGACATGACGAAACGACTATAACATTCGATTATCCAACTCACCGGACGAAGAAGTTGGCCGAGCAAGACGTCCAACTCGGTGAACGGACAAATCGAACCACAAGAGCCGACCAACTCGCCCGTTCGGTGAGTTGGACCGGTCCAACTCACCAAACGGGAGTGTTGAGCAATGAAGGTCAACCAACTCACCCGCTCGGCGAGTTGGACAACATGGGCCGACCAACTCGCCCATTCGGCGAGTTGGACATGATGGGCCGACCAACTCGCCTGTTCGGCGAGTTGGACAGCATGGGCCGACCAACTCGCCCATTCGGCGAGTTGGACAAGCCCAACTTGCCGAACGGGTGAGTTGGGTTGAACAAGACAACCAACTCACCCGTTTGCGGAGTTGGACAAGCCCAACTCACCAAAAGGGTGAGTTGGATCGAATAAGATAAACCAACTCACCCGTTCGGTTAGTTGGACAATCCCAACTCGCCAAACGGGCGAGTTAGGTAGCATAAGCAATCCAACTCTTGATCGAGATTGACATTGGAAATTTACCGAAAGTACTCGTTTCCTTGTGAAAAGACCGGGCTGATTGTGTAAGACGATAACGGTTAACTAAACACTTGGAGTCGCATGCCCCATACAAAATATCCTAACTCTTGGACAACATCGTCTCAGGAATGCTCTTTCGATAAAATCGTAAAAACTCTTAAGTCAAAGAACGGACCGAGAAGGTCTAAAACTCGGCTAAAGGCCCACTCGCGAAAATTTTATCCGAAATCGAGCCCACTCTTTATGATGGTTTAGCTGTTATTTTGTAGGAACGGATAAATGTTAAGTTCAGAAGATAAATGTCAAGATCAGAAGATAAATGTTAACTTTCCAAAGATAATCATGAAGATCGAGGGAAAAAGGAATATTTCCGCGAAATGATAAATTTCGACCGAGGGCAGAAGGGGAAAGAGCAAACCGCCTCTAGAGGAGTATATAAGGACTTCGAGGGTGAGAATGTAAGGCACACACGAAAATTCTTACTCAGAGCAAACATAGCACTTAGGACAATTAAGCATATTTTCATTTTACTGTTATCGAGCTGCGACTCAACTAAGTTATTCCGGTATTACAAGGTTGGAACTAGGAACTTGCCAACCACTCTTTCCGCTAAGGGTTTACCTATTGTAACGCTCAAACCACAGAGTCAGAATAAGATCCTCTTTGCTCTCTTTATGTCGTTACTGATTCATCATTATATTGTTATTCTTACTGTTTGGTTGCTTGACGTTTTTGGCTTAGCAGAAATCCGAGACATGTGGGAAAGCTAGGTTTACCTTGCTTCCTAAATCAACGGAAATCGACAGTGCGAATTTCGGTTCCACATATATCTTGCTTAAGTATTCGAGTTCTAGTATAGTTTACCACATACCCTTAGCATCTACATAACAATACTATAACCTGAAACCCTAGATCTAGCTATTTATTCTCATAAGTTTACAAACGAGCTCTCAACATATTTCTACTGTTTACTGATTTACGATTACTTGACTAGCTTAATATTTATATTGATAAATCTTCTGTGTGCCCATGCTACCTATTGATTTGATCCCTAAGTACTACAACTAGTTCTCTTATTTGAGATAGTAAAGTTGTTCATAGGGTAATTTGAGTGATACCAAATTTGGTGCCGTTACCGGGAAGAATCGGATTCACCATTAGATTTAATAGAAAAATTTTGTCTAGTTTTTTATTAAACTTTACTTACTAAATAGAAAACAAATTATGTCTTACAGGTGCATGCCCAGTAGTACCAGAAGCAACAAGGAAAAAGAACAATTATTCTCAAACCCTGCTTTGTCAGAACGCACGATCCGTAAAGAGAGGCGCGCGACATCGATCGACATCATCACTTTTCAATCAGTCGATAATTATGAGCGAGTGACGATCGATAGCAGTACACCTTTGTAGATCGACACTAAAACGCGAAAAAGCAACTTGTGGCCACTCTTGTACTAATGAGGGATGAGAACGAAGATCTGCATGATGAAGAAAGTCATTTGCGTAATGCAGCAGGTTAAAGACTTGATGGTCAGGGGGCTGTAATCCCTGAACCATAGGAGGTTGCTGAACATCTAGCTGAGGCTGTTGAACATCTAGCTGAGGCTGTTGAACATCTAGCCGAGGCTGCTCAAACCAGAACGTTGGCTGACTACATCCGTCCAGATCAATACTACGCCAATATATCTGCCATTCGTCCTTTAATTTCGAGAGGAACAATTTCGGGATGAAGGCTGCATACTTTACACTAGTGGGATAAACACCTTATCATGGTCACCCACATGAACATCCGATGGACCATATTGAGAGGTTCGAGGATCTAGTTTATGCTATTAAAGCCAACGGATTCCTTGAGGACTATCTTCAAAGTAAGCTCTCCAAGTACTCACTGGCTGGATATGCTTCATATTGGCTTAAGCAGTTACCACCAAGATCTCTTACGTCCTGAAATGACATCAAGAACGCCTTCATGCGTAATTTCTTTGTTGACTCGCCATCTGAAGACCTGAGGAACAATATTGCTACATTCACACAGGAGCATGCAGAATCCTTCAAGAGCTTGTTGATCAGATTCAAATAATTTCTAAGAGATTGTCCACACCATGGATTCAACGAGGTACAACTGCTTAGTACCTTCTTCTGAGGCATCGCTGTGGTTTACTAGATGGATCTAAACACTGCTACTGATGGGAATTTCACCACTAGATATCCAGAAGAGGCTGTGAGACTTATTGAGAACTTGGCATCTAGCAACAACATAAAGAATACTGATTTAGAGAGGATAATATCGACTACCATACTTGGAAAGGAGAAAATGAATGAAGTTCAGACCAAGCTAGACAGTGTTCACATGCTTCTCAAGAAGCAGGTGAGTTTTGCAGATGATGTAGAGGTTGTTGATACAGCCCGTGACAAGGGCGATGAAGAGGATGTCATGTTGCTGATTAGTGTCTCCTGTTGGTGCAGTTGATGTCTTAGATGACTGTATTAAAGCATTTAATCGCTTCACATCAACACTTGGCAATCACACTCAGTAGGTAATCAGTGGTTGTTGATCTATGAACTTGTGTGGGTGTCGATCGATGCTTTCCGTTTCATAAGATCCTACAGACTCAGAATGGGGTGTTTATCGGTTCTTAGTCTCTGATGTTGGTTGTTTTGTCTCGGATGTCTAGCGATAGTGTTTCTCGGCTGTTGATTGACACCAGTGAGAACTACCGAAGGACATAGAACTTTCTACTTGAAAGTCTCCTTCTTGGAGTTTCTCCTCCTTCACAACTTGGCAGAAATCAACATCTATCAGTGCATTCCCGTGGTGTCTCTGTTGAGTCACTCCTTTTCCTTTAAGCATTGCTACCTTCCTTCTCATAGCTTCACTAGTCTAAACCACTTGAATCTCCAAATTCTTCACATGAGTGACGAGAGTTTTGAACTTGTTATTCAGGTTGGTGTACACATAATGTATCTTAAATCCACTGTCAACTTGTGCTGACCCTCAAAACTCGATCTAACATATTCCCTATCTTGCTTTCTTGAGCTGCTGGTGTAACGTTCTGGTAAGAAGAAGCTCCATAGTTGTTGTTGTTGTTGTTGTTGCTGTTGATGATGTAAGCTCTCTACTACTGTGAACTCCAGTTGTAATTATCCCTCTGACCATTGCCATAGAAGTTCACGTTTCCACACTGATTCCCTTACTTCTGAAAACCAGTACCACTGATCTAGTATGCACCGGAGCCTATAATCATTGACCATGCTACAAAGGGACAAGTTTATACGGGAAAGAAGAAAAAGGTCCCCAAGCATCTAAGAAGAGAAGTTAATGAGAAAGTGCTGAATAGTTTCACCAAGAGGATGATGAGGATCCCTGTGACCATGCCATTCAATGAAACTTATTGTTTCCACCGGTTATGGATGTTTTTCAGAGAAAGAAAAGAGACAGACAAGGACATTGAGCGTATGTTCCATCAGATCAGAGAGAAGTTGAAGCAGAAGCTTATATTGAAGAAGAAGAGTGATCTTGGGAAGTTTGTGGTATATGTGCCTTTGATACCTTTATATGTACTTGGAGTCTATTTTAGAGTGTTTTCATGTTAAGGTACATTTTGGAGCAATGTGGAGGTTATGGAGCATTCTGGAGCTTAATGATGAAGAGACCCGTAGCTGCTGAAGAATCAAAAGGTAGAGTTGAGATTTGAGATGTCTGTTGATCAACAACATCCTGTTGGTATGGATTGACAACAGAACGAAGGATTGGACCGAATTGCTCGTGACCGACTTAAATCACATAAGTCTCACATAATTACAAGACTACCCTTGCCCGATTTTATACCTAGTATTTATGTGCTTTGCCATAGTTTGGGCAGCACACTAACGTTTTATTACACAAAAACTATTCCACTATACTTAGAAGTTTTAGTAGTTTTGGAGAGAAGATAAGATTCCTTCAGAGATTTGTATTGGAACTCCATTGTTTTCTTACCTTATTCTATTTATGCATTCTTTTCAAATATTTATTATTCCTTACTTGATTATGTTTGAGTAGTCTTCTTTGATAGCGTTCGGGTTTTATTAGGGTTTATATGTATTGTAATTATATAACTGCTTGGGTAAATTCATAAGGATACTTCATCAGAATTGATCTCAATGCTTTGGTTCTAGAGTAGCTAACTAGAACCCTGAACTTAGGATATAGATAAGTACAACAGTAGGATCTATACCTGATAATAATTCTGTTGATCTAGGTAGTTAGACAGAGGTCGAAAGCTGGAGTAGATTAACCTAGTGAACATAATGATTAGGACGATAAAATTTTTCTAAGATAGTATCAATCGACACTCTGGCCATCCTTTCGATCGACCCTCTTTTTTGCTCGCAAGTCGAAAGCTGGACCAAAGACTTAGTCATCTGATTAGAATCGTAGTGATATCTAGATATCTTGCTTTAGTATTCTAGTTCTTGGACAGTTAACAACATACCGGAATAATCTATATAAAAATACTATAATTTGAAACCCTAGATCTAGCTATTTATTCTTATAAGTTTACAAATCAATTCTCAACTGATTTCTACTGATTTCTGCTTTACAATTACATGCCTAGCTTAATCTTTATATTTATAAAACTATTGTGTACCCACACTCCCTATGGATTCGATCCCTAAGTACTACAGCTGATCCTCTTATTTTAGAGAGTAAATTTGCTCATAGGATAATTTGAGTGATATCAGTCATCTGCGTAATGCAACATGTTAGAGATTGGATGACCAAGGGGCTGTAATCCATGATCCAGAAGCAGCAGCTCTAGAAGATGCTAATGCTATGAATGTTCCAGCCAATTCTCAGGCTGTAGCTGATGAAGATGACCAGGATGTTCGACCCAAAACGTTGGCTGATTACAACTGTCCAGATCAGTACTACGCCAATAGATATGCAATTCGTCCTCCTACTTTCCAGAGGCACAATTTCAAGTTGAAGCCTGAATACTTTACACTTGTGGGACAGTCACCTTATCATGGTCACCCACATGAGCATCTGATGGACCATTTGGAGCGGTTCAAGGATCTTATATCTGCTATCAAAGCCAATAGAGTCTCTGATGACTACCTTCTTTGCGAGTGTGGGGGTCAAAAACGGTGCTCTCGAAATCAGCATCTAAAAATCGCGTTTCCATACGAATGCAGTCTCGAAACTGTCTCAACGAAAGTTTCTGGGCCAAAACTCGAAAGAAAGGAACACAGACCGACCAACTCGCCGAACGGGCGAGTTGGACGGCACGAAATGACCAACTCGCCCGTTTGGCGAGTTGGACAAGCCTAACTCGCCGACATGGCGAGTTAGGTGGCACGAGCAATATGACTCTCTCATTCGGCAAATCATATCAATCAATCCATTTTCACCTCATCCTCATTAACTCCCTCTTTCGATGCTTGATCGAACTTATATTTTTTCTGTCTCGATCATGATTGACATTGGAACTTTGCCGAAAGAACTCATTTTCTCAAGAAAGGATCGGGTCGATCGTATAAGACGATAACGGTTAACTAAACACCTAGAGACAACGCCCCATACGAAAGATCCTAACTCTTGGACGACGTCGTCTTAGCAATGCCCTTTCGATGAAATCGTAGAAACACCTAAGTCAAAAAATGGCCCGATGAGGTCTAAAGCTCGGCTAAAGGCCCACTCACGATTTTATCCAAAATCAAGCCCAAACTCTGTGGCGGTTTATGTTTTATTTTTCAGGAAGGGATAAATGTTAAGTTTGGAAGATAAATGTCAAGATCGGAGGGTAAATGTTAAGTTTCCGAAGATAATCATGAAGATCGAGGAAAAAAAGAAATATTTCCGCGAAGTGATAAATTCGACCAAGGGCAGAAGGGGAAAGAGAAAACCGCCTTTGGAGGAGTATATAAGGATTTCAAGGGTGATGATTCAAGGGACACACGGAAATCTCCACTCAGAGTAAACATAGCTTAGCACTTAGAGCATTTAGGTAACTTTCCGTTTTTGTTATTCGAGCTGCGACTCAACTAGGGTTTTGCAGTCTTAGGTTATTAGAACTAGGGATCTCGCCGACAGTTCTCATAGCCAAGGCTCCTATTCTGTTGTAAACTCCCATACGCAAATTCGGAATAAGACATCTATTTGCTTTCTTTTCGATTCTAACTTTGTTTTTCGATATTTACTTTGTATTCTAACTGACATCTATTCGCTTATACACAAACTCCTTTCCTTTATGGATGCCTTCTCTGGGTAGAATCAGATTAGAATGAATCCCGACGATCAAGAGAAGACCGCATTCATAACTGACTGCATCACTTACTGTTACAAGGTAATGCCATTTGATCTCAAGAATGCTGGCGAAACTTATCAACGGCTTGTCAACCGTATGTTCTCATAACAGCTTGGAAAAACAATGGAGGTTTACATCGATGATCTGCGCGTAAAATCCCTCAAAGAACAAGATAATATACCCCACCTCTTAGAATGCTTTGAAAGGCTAAAACTCCACAATATGAAACTGAATCCCGCGAAGTGCAGGTTTGCAGTGGCATCGGGAGAATTTCTGGGTTACCTCGTGACCTACCGTGGGATCGAAGCTAACCCGAAACACATCACCGCACTAAACGAAATTGCTTCTCCAAAAACGAAACGAGAGGTACAGAGATTGACAGGTAGGGTGGCAGCACTAACCAGATTTATATCATGATCGACGGACAAATGTTTGCCCTTCTACGACACCCTGAAGGGGAACAAGAGATTCAAATGGTCTGAGGAATGCGAAAAGGCCTTCCAACAGCTGAAGCATTACTTGGACACTCCCTCGGCAGGGTGGCAGCACTAAACAGATTTATATCACGATCGACGGACAAATGGTTGCCCTTCTACGACACCCTGAAGGGGCACAAGAGATTCGAATGGTCTGAGGAATGCGAAAAGGCCTTCCAACAGCTGAAGCATTACTTGGCCAGTCCCCCGGCACTCGCGAAACCTGTAGAAGGAGAACCTCTCTTCCTGTACATCGCATTCTCAACCACGGCAGTAAGCGGCGTCCTTATCCGAGAAGAACGCGGCGAGCAAAAGCACATTCGCGTACAGTGACTCCCAAATTGTGGCAAGCCAATAAAGCGGGGAGTACGAAGAAAGAGACGAAAGAAAGAGACGAAAGAATGGACACCTTCTTAAAACGCGTTTGAGAATTAGATCAAAGCTTCGACCAGTTTGCGCTCACCCGGGTTCCAAGAGCCGAAAATGCTCAGGCCGACACCCTAGCCGCCTTAGCATCCAGTTCGGACCCAGGGTTAAGCAGGGGGATTCCTGTAGAATTCATAGAACATCCTAGCATCGGACCACCTGTTGTCATAAACCTAATCGACTCTCTCGACGACGATACTTGCAAAGTCGACGACCTAGCCACGCAAGAGGCCGAGTGGATTAAATATGGATTCATAGAACCTTGGACGAAGGCAATCCTTGTATATATTGCTGACGGAAAACTCCCGACAGAAAAATGAGCTGCCCAAAAGATTAAAACCCAAGCTGCGCGATACGTCTTGGTTAACGAAGAACTATATAAGTGGAGATTTTCAGGGCCACTCATGACCTGCGTAGAAGGAGAAAAGGCACGAAAGGTAATGGAAGAGATCCATTCTGGTTCCTGTGGAAATCACTCTGGCGGAAGGTCTCTTGCAGTTAAAATAAAACACCACGGACACTACTGGCCAACAATGATCAAAGATTGTGAGGACTTTGCGTGGAAATGCGAAAAGTGCCAAAGGCACGCCCCAACTATCCATCAACCAGCAGAGGTCCTCTCATCGATCTCGGCACCATACTCATTCATGCGATGGTCGATGGATATAGTCGGACCCATGCATAGATCGAAACAAAAAAGATTCTTGCTGGTCTTGAAAGACATCTTTTCAAAGTGGGTGGAAGCAGACTCCTACGCAAGCATTAAGGACGCCATAGTCGAAAGCTCTGTATGGAAAAATATTGTTTATAGGCATGGAGTCCCGTACGAAATCGTAACAGACAATGGGTCCCAATTCATTTCGACCAGATTCAAGGCCTTCTGCGAAAAATGGACGATACGACTAACAAAATCAACCCCTAGATACTCGCAATGCAATGACCAGGCCGAAACTACTAATAAAACCATCCTTGATGGACTCAAAAAACGTTTGGACGCCAAGAAGGGTAGATGGGACGATGAACTTGAAGGAGTCCTATGGTCTCATCGTACAACTCCGAGACGTGCAACGGGAGAAACCCGTTCGCTCTCGTATACGGAGAAGAGTGCATGATCCCAGAGGAGATCGAGTTTACCGGAGTACACAGAAGGTTACTCCCAGAATGAGAAGAGTCAAACAATCTGATGCTGCTCGATGAACTCGACCTGATCAATGAACGCTGGGATCAGGCCCTTATACGAATCCAAAATTATCAAAAAGCGGCCGCAAAGTACTATAACGCTAACATACGAAGCAGCAAATTCAAAAAGGTGACCTAGTCCTTCGAAAAGTTTTCCAGAACACCGCCGAAAGGAACACTAGAAAACTCGGAGCAAACTGGGAAGGACCCAACAAAGTAATAAAGGTCGTCCTACCAGGCTCGTACGAAATCGCGAATACGCAGGATATCATAATTCCGAGAACTTGGAATGCGATGCACCTCAAGAAATACTACCACTAAAACAATGCCTAGAACTGAACTACGAGACGACTTGATCCCTGAAAAGGGTATGCAGGCAGTTCGTCGCAAGACGAGCCCTGTCCCCCTCATAAAAGGGGGGGGGAGTGGATACTTATACTCGTATACTCCCAAAAACTCGAAACTATTCGCTTCCGGATTCGATTTTTTTTCGAAACTTTTTTCGGAAAAGAACTCCCACAATTCAGCAACTAGCTCCACAAAATCGACGAAAAAATTCAACCTTTGACATAGCGAGACGTCGCTAACGCTCAAAGGACTCCTTCCTTTGTCGTAAAAACTTCCCGAAATAAAATACTCACACCAAAAACAGTCCATCTACGACTATAAAACACGCACACCTTCTTAACATGTATCCTTCGAGAAGAATCAAGAACGGTAATATCCACCAATAAGTTCGTTGCTGATCACAACAAACTCTTAACTTCCTAAACAAACTAAGCCATCTCGTAGAGATATCTTTCAAACGCCCCACACAAGGGTAATAGCGCTATAAAAGAAATCCAAAATTTTGGTCAGCGCTCTCGAGAGGATTAAATATTGTCCCCCAAGAGATGCTCGATTCCTACCATACGAGTCACCTAAAGAGATGCTCGATTCCTACCATACGAGTCACCTAAGCCAATAACATATGGACTCTAAAGCGGGATGGAACCAGGTCGAAAAAAATACAGAAAACGTAAGTCGGAGTAGTCACCACACCTCCTAGAACCGTGATTAGACCTAGATCTTGCCCTTTACCCAGCTCACTGGTCTATAACTTCTCAAGGCATGATATCAAAAAGATACGAGACCCAAAAAGCATGTCTCTTCGTCCATAATTAATCTCTCTCGGAACTTTGGAAAACTTTTCAAACATCCCGAACGAGCAACGAATAGGACGATGAGCAAAAGAGTTGAGAACGAGATGAAAATTCGTATCCTCTACTCTATTCTTGAATTCTAAATCTATTATGATACTCGATAAAACCTTGGAAAACAAGGACAAAGTTCATTTAAAAAAAAGGGGGGGGGTCGCGACTGTCTCGGCTTTTCGTTGATAAGATTTTATTGACGAGACGGTATCATGGAAGTACTGTGATCCTCCGATGATCATGTTTACCCTGCTAGATTATTGTCGTTGCCTTTGTCATCTTTCCTTCTTCCACATTTTCCATTTTTACCTGACCGATTACCTTGAGGAACATTTTCTTCTGGCAGAGTTTGATCGGTGTTTGGCGGATGGTCGGTATCTCGGATGAGTTCTTTTATGCCTGTTACGTCCAAAATTTCTCCTGCGAGTAGTTTCACCGTTAGCCTCCCACTGAGAACTTTGCAGTTCATAGTGGAATGAGGTCTTTTTGAAACTCTAGAGTGTTGTTTCTTTGTTGGTCGAGTGTTGGGTCCATGTGTTTCCTAGTGTTCGTCCTTTTTCTGATGTGTAGTGGATGGCATAATTGTGCACTCCCCGGACGTCTTCCCCCTCGTGCTGGACGTACCTGTCGTCACGAGAGGTCTTCCTTTTCAACTTCTGCTCTGATGCTGCGTCTTTCGAGGATGTCTTGTTATTTGATTTTTCTGCGAAAGGACTTTCATCTCTTCTTCGATGATGATACAATCTGTTGCTTTATGAAGAGTTTTCCTGCTCTACCCAGAAGATGTTTCTTCTTCTTCAGTTATGGGTATATTAAACGGAGAGTCCTCCTTGGATTCACCTCAGCGTCCTCGTCCAAAGGGTCGGACTGATCGCTGGGTTCCAAGTTGACCCGTTTGACTTTGTAAGTCCCCGTTTCTTGCTCAAGCGGTTGAGTGTTTTCTGCGTTCGGCCAAATTACTACAGGGTTTGATTCGTCATGATTTCGATCAGACGAAGCATTCTATGTGTTAGTAGGCCTACCTTGCGGAGGCGTGAAGTCGAGTCTTCTTCCGCAGATTCTAGTAGTTCCACGCGGAAGAACGCCATTGGTTCTCGCTGTTAGGGTTTCAACCTGTTTAGCAAGAGAACTCGTGAGCTTGTCTTGTTTGGCCGACTTATTTTCTAGACTCGAGAACATCTTTTTAATCTCCTAGAATGCTGCAGTGTTTGTGTTTGTATTAACCGCAGACACGTTCGCTGCTGGAGCTCTTTCAACGTTGCCGCCGATGGTTTTGCCATCGTGAGGTGGTTGATTGTCCGGAACGTTTGTAGACATATTTGACCAAGCATTTTGCGGCTGAGAGTTAGATTGATCTGTAACCCCTCCTCCTTCTAGCGCCAAACTGTGGGAAACAAAATTCACACCGTCAATTTCCGTAATCGGAGGAAAGCTAAGAAACCCTAACTTTCCCTGAGGTCCCAAATTTCTACTGACCCTAATGACAAGTAGTCATGTTATGAAAAAGCGGACGAAATGAAAAAAATTGAGATGAAGAACATAGCAATAGAGATCTTATTCCGAATCTGCGTATGAGCGTTTACAACAGGTTAACAACCTAACACTTGAAAATCTAATTGAGTTGCAGCTCGATAACAAAAACGGAAAATTGCCTAAACTACTCTAAGTTCTAAGTTGCAGAGAATTTCGTTTGTGTGCGTCCCTCTCCCTTGCTTCTCTTATATAGGCCTTCAAGATCGGTCGTGTTTCCTTTTCTGCCCCCTATTCGGGTTTATTGTTTTGCGGAAATCTTCCTTATCTTCTCGATTTTCCATAATTATATCGGAACTTGAAAGTTATCTTCCTTTCAATTTATCTTATGTGGATATCCTGTTGACCGTTATTATAATTGGGCTCATTCTCGTCGACATCGTAAAGTAGACTTTTATCGCGTTTTAGACCCTTTCGGGTCGTTTTGTGATTTAAGCAATTTTTACGATTTCTTTTGGAGAAATTATCCTACGTATGATTACATGATGAAGGCTACGCAAAATCATAAACCGATCATATAGTCGAGAAAAAATTGGTGTTTTAGTTAACCGTCATATTTTTATACGACTGTCTTGGAGTTTTGTGAGAAAAAAGCCTTTGCAATTTTTATCGTAAAACTTCAACGGAAACTCCAATAAAGATGAAACAAGAAACAACCTAGTCAAGATTCAAAAGAGAGAGTGATGAAGAGGATATGGTCTAGTTGACCATGGGTGACTAGACACGTGTAAACGTCTAGTCACCCATCGGTGACTAGACGTTGTGGGTCTACGCGCCCACATGCGACTAGACTTGGAAGCGATGCAGTTGTTCCCTCGATTGCACATCTTGATTCATTGACCGGAAAAGATGGGTTGGGCGATGAGGAGTTCAGATTCAAAGATTTCTTGTTTTCTTTTTTCTCGAAAGAGAGATACCGTTTCCACGGTAACTTTCAGGCATCGATTTTGTCGTGACCATTTTTGACCCCAACATGGATTTCAATGGGTAGATAGAAGTTGTGTACACCAACCTGAATGACAAGTTTGAAGCTCTCAGCACCCATGTGAAGAAGTTGGAGACTCAAGTGGTTCATACTAGTGAAGATGTGAGGAGACATGAAGTGCTGATAAAGAAAATGGAGAGGCTGGAAAGAAGCACCACAATGAGTGCCATCATAGATGAATATTTCTGGGAAGTGGTGAAGGAAGAAAAGCTCTAAGAAGGGGAATTTCAAGTCGAATGTTCCATGTATTGCAGTTCACAATTGTGTCGGTCGACACCAGCAACTGAGAACCAATCGACACCCCATGCTTAATCTGTAGGGTCTTGTGAAATGGCAAGCGTCAATCAACACCTTACCACTATTATCGATCTACACCCACGGGTGAATTACCGTGTTCGATTGACATGTATTGATGCAAAGCAATTTAATTCTTCATGACACTCGTCTCAGACCTCAACATAACAAATAGTGAACACTACTCAGCAATCTGAAGATGCACCAGAGCATGTGATCATTGAGAAGGCTACTGAGGAACATACTTTTAAGAGAAGAAGAACAATGTTCCTAAGCATTTAAGAAAGAAAGCTTATGAGAAACATCTGGATAGTTTCACCAAGAGGATGATGAGGATCCCTGTACTCCATTCGATGAGGCTTACTAGTCCCACTGACTCTGGATGTTTTTCAGAGAGAGAACATAGTCAGACGAGGACATTGAGCGTATGTTTTATCAGATCAGAGAGAATATGAAATAGAGGATTACATTGAAAAGGAAGAGTGACCCTGAGAATTTCGTGGTTCCCTACATGATTGGAGGTCACAACTATCCAAAGCACTTTGCAATACAAGTTCTTTAGTCAGTATTATGCCTAGAATGATGGATGAGCAGCTGATTCTGAATATGAACCTTCTAGTGATTCATTCACCTTTTTGGATTTCTCTTAAGTGAATTCAGGAGGGATTGTTCGAAACCTTCAAGTAAAAATCGGCAATGCCTTAGTTTATCTAGATTTTCATATCATGGATATTCAGATAGACTGGAACTCTTTTCTACTACTTGGGAGAGCCGTCATGGATAATGTAGAAGCTATTAGTGATATGAAGTCAAACAGGTTGTACCTATAACTCATTAATGAGAGTGATTTCTATGACCATGTTCAAGTGGTCAAATGAAACACACGTCATGGTGAGATAGAAGATGATCAAGGATTTGTGGTAGTTTGTTACTCAGATTCTGGCGCAGAGCATTAAGCTGACGGCGGAGCATCGATCGACACATAACCATCAGCATCGATCGACACCCCTGCGACTCTATAATTTTGAGAGGCTTTTTTTCAGTTGAGGCTGCCATTCCACCTAAAATAAAGGTTTATGTAGTTGCACCTGATGACCATGAAGTTTACAAAGATGAAAAGGGCAATGCACATGATAAGGATGGAAGGATCATCAATGTAATACTTGAGACGACATATAGTTGGGGAGGATGTTATTTGAGTCTTCCAGAGTTTGATGGATGTTTTCAGTTGCCTAGAGTCCACCTTACACCACCATGTCGGCCAGAACCTGATGTTTACAAAAGAGATCAAGCTGACGAGATGATAGCTGACATCAATACAGCTCAGGAAAGGATGTTTGATGAGTTCTAAAAAAGATTGATGCAATCTACTACCCTCTCAACAACATCATTGGATGGTTAAGCAAATTTGTGGAAGATCTCCAACTGAAAGTGGATTAAACATATGAGATCATTTAGAGACAACAAAAGCACATAACCAAAGGAGAAAAAATCATCAAAAGCTTTGTAGGCACCTCGTTCGAGATGAGCAAAGAAGATGTTGATACTTTTTCCCAAGAAGTATTCCATTACCTCCATACTATCCAAAACCCTCCAAAACGTTAGGCTAAAGACTATAAACAAGCGCTTCATGGGAGGAAACCTATTTAGTAAGTTTTTAATTAGTTTTAGCTTTTGTTTTTTTTACTGATTTTTCGTATTTTTTTTATTCAGATTAAAAAAGGAAGACAAGTCTACACCGAGCATCAACCGACACTTGATCAATGTCGATCGACAAAGCATCACGAGCATCAACCGTCACTCACCATCAACGAGCATGCATAGCAATTTTCATTGTTAAATTTGTCTGCATGATTTATATTCCCACCAATCTTTGACTGCGTAACACCAGAGATAGTGTTGTTTAAGTCTGGGGAAGGTATTACTAATATTGTTTTTATTTTGAGCTTTAGTTTTATGTGTTTTTATTGAGATTTATAGAGTCAAAAAGGGGGATGATGAACTTTTTCTATTTTACTTATAATCTAACCAATCTCTAGTACCATTTTTAGAATTTCTAATTGAAGGGTGTACTAAATGGAAATACCAAAGTGGATCACCTAAAAGTAACATCCACACTTGAAGTGGATGTTTGAAAGAACGAAAGATGACCTCTGACCTAATCTACTTAATTTGCTTGTTTTGAGGCTTATTATACACTGAATCGGATTCCTCCTGCATGTCTGGAAGGTAAAATTTTGTGTGTTTCTTGTTTCGTTTTCTCTTTCTCTTTGGCATCTAGAAGAAAATATTGCGATGATATTCTGAGATGCAGAGCGGTAGAAAAATTTCCTATGACCCCATTATTCTAATTTAAAGGAATGATCGCACAAAGGTGGAAGCGATGGGTAGGCAATTTTCCTATGACCCTATTATTCACCTATACTTTGCAGAGAAAAAAAGAAAGAAAAAGATTCAGAGAAGATAATAGAGAAGAAAGGGATCAGAAAAGACTACTTGTGTTTTCAGATACTTGCTTGAGTAAGAGTCCATGTGTCCTTTGATCGATATGCCAAGGTTAAGGATGCAACTTTTTATTATAAGAAATGATGTTAGAAGAGGAGTATGTTAGGCATTATTAGCTAAGTTGTTGGCTAGATAATTTGGTTGCTAAGTTAGGGTAGAGTACCTAAGGTACCTTTCAAGTTGACATTGATACAATGTGTCTTTCAACATTGGTGATGTGATAAAATTTAGTTTAAAATTGTGTGAGTCCCTGCGATTTCAAACCTCTTTCACATGACTATTATATTTTTTTTTTGCTTGAGGACAAGCAAAATGATAAGTTTGGGGGAATTGATATATTATGGATTTTACCAGCTTTCACCCATAGTATATGTTCTTTTTAGAATCTATTATGTCTTCAGAGTCTATTTTAGAGTCTTTTCTGGTCCATGTATATTTTGAAGCACTGTGGTGATTGGATCACTCAAGAGATTATTTTTGAGGAAACTTGTGGCTCTTGAAGAAATCATAAGTCAGAGTCGAGATTCTGGAAGAGTGTCGATCTACACTGCCTCCTTAGTGTCACTTAAGACCCGCTGATAGACTGGCCAACTTCCGTCAAGACCGATCAAGCCCATAAGATCCACATAAATTACAAAACTACCCTGGCCGACTTATTCCTAGTATTTAGGTGTTTTTGCTATTGTTTGGGCAAGATACCACCCACAACTACTATCCAATTTAAAAGCTTTTTAGTTATCGTTTAGAGAGAAGATCAAGAATTTCTTCAAAGCTTTTGTATTCGAACCCAGTTTTTCTACCTTATTCCATTTATGCATTCTATTATGATTATTGTTATGTTTTGCTTAATCATGTTTGAGTAGTTATTCTTGTTAGACTTAGGGTTTTCATTAGAGTTTTCATTAGAGTTTATATTAATTACTAAAACATAGAACTGCTAGGGTGAATCCTTAGGATCCGTCATAAGAATTGGACTTACTGCTTGTATTCTAGAGTAGCTAACTAGAACCCTGAACTTAAGATACTGATAACTATGACAGTAGGTTCATTACCTGACATTAATTCTGCAGAGCTAGGTTGTTAGATTCATGCGTGATCTGGTCTACCTTAACTTAGTGAACATATCGATTAGGACGTTAACACTTGCCTAAGGAAGCATCCATAGACACTCACTTTATTGTATCGATCAACGTTCACTTCTTGTTTGCATGCGAAGGCTGGAACAAAGACTTAATCATATAATTAGATTTGCAACGAGACATGGATATCTTATTATTGCATTCAAGTTCTAGGAGAGGTTATCACACACCCTTAGCATCTATACATCATTATTATATTGCATGAAACCCAAAGTCTAGCTACTTTATCATATCATTTTACAAACCAACTGATTTACTTCTTCTCTGTTATTTACTGTTTTATTTATATCTGCCTAACTTAATCTTAATACCATTAATATATTATGTTCTCACGCTCCTTGTAGATTCAATCCCTAAATATTACAATTGAATCTTCTATTTGAAGGAGAAAATTGCTCTAGGTTAATTTGAGCATTATCAAGAGGCAAAAGCCTCACATCAATGACACGCTTGGCATCATTAGGAGTAGTCCTTTCCATGACTATGACGGTAGTCAAAATAGCCTAATTATCCTCGAAAATCCCCTATAATAGACTTCAGACATATTCTCGTCTCACCTTTCGATAATGCCAAACTAGCTTCACCTGAAGGTTTAGACGACTCAGTCAAAGACGAATCTATGTCGTTGATCTTGTTGGCAGGTCGCTCTCTGGTGAGTTCCATGATTTCAGAAGTTTTTTCAGAGACTTGAGAAGCCCCCAAATCGAGGTCCACCGTGAAGGAGTCTATGTAGCTAGGTATCTCCTAAGCCACCTTTCCCATAATAACGATCAAAAGTTGGTATTAAAAAATTGATAAGTGATGAAAACAAGAAAGAGTCGCTGGAGAAAATGAGTTGTTAAAGAGAGAATCAAAGAGGTAGACGGAGAGAAAGAGGAAATCTGACAGTACAATCACTAGGCTACTAAACCTGCTATAGCCACACGTCGCCTTCTCCAAGTGTTAATTCTGTAAGTGTCTTAAATTTTTGTGCACCAGTAAAAGTCCAACATTCGTTGGGCCAAACGTAGGATTTGTTATTTTTGTAAGGGATTAGTATGTATTCATAAAAGGAAAAGAAAATTTGATTTTGAGGCTGCAATAAATATAGGTGTAAGGGATTGTAAAGTTAATTATTCTCATAATAATATACAAATCTTAAACGGTATTTGTGATGTAATCCAAGATGAACTAAACTTAGAGGAACCTAATGATCAGTTTGGATGGATGCAACTACCAAGTGATTATCAAAAAGATGATATGGACCAGACCCAAAATGAAGATGTGCCCATATCGGCCCAAATGAAGTCGAATGACCAGAAAGGAAGATCCATTTGCAATCTCTGTTGGGCCCATTACAAAGTCTAAGTCCAAAAAGCTAAGTGAGAGACTTAGTTGCATGATTCAGTCCATTGAACGTGAAAACAAGAGTTTGTGCCGAGATTAGAAGCCTTGAATTGTCTACACTTACTCAGTTTTCTCAGCCGCTTCAACCACCACCTAACTCTGTTGTTTCTCTTCATGCATGAAACTACAAGTCCCAAGGATTTCATGTACAAGTTCTTGTTGTTTCCCTTTAAATTGTTGTTTTGTTTCAGTTCTGAACTCAATCATCATTTTTATCAAAAACTCATTTCTTCTTTGTTGATTCATTTGTTCTCAGAAAAACTTGATTGTGAGGTGTGTGAACCCAAAACAATCAACAAACTCTCAAAACTGACTGGTGTCGAATGCATAGTGAGAGAGAGGAGTGTATGCGGTTTTTCCGCAACCTCGTTATATCAATCTATCAAACCTCCTTCAACCCCTACACCTATCATCCCTATTCGTCTATCAGCCATCAGGCAACCATCTATCAACCGGTCTCAGTTTTTGGAAAAGGAACTAAGTGGTATCAGAGCAACCACTATGTCGATCTAGAAGTTCAGTGTTATTGTTGGGGTCAAAATCGGTCATGACAAAATAAACAACTAAAATCTTCCGAGCAATAAGCCTTAAGAAAATATTAGCCGAAAATGTCGAAAAACTACACTGCATAAGGCGAACCTATGTGTGCGAACCGAAATTCACACCTTCGAGGAAAGTTAAGAAAACCTAACTTTCCCTGAGGTCTCAGATTTCTGCTGAGCCTAAAGACAAGTAGTCAAGTTATGTAAAAACAGAGGAAACAAAATAAACCTAGATAAAGAAAAGAGCATTAGAGATCTTATTCTGAATCTGCGTATGAGCGTTTACAACAAGTAGAAGCCTTGGTCGAAAGAGCTGTCGGCGAGTTCCCTAGTTCTAACAACCTAAGACTTGAAAACCTAATTGAGTCGCAGCTCGATCACAAAAACGAAAAAGTTGCCTTAATCGCTCTAAGTGCTGAGTTGCAGAGAATTTCATGTGTGGTGTGTCCCTCTCCCTTAATTCTCTTATATAGGTCTTATTGGCCGGTCGTCTTTTTTTTTCTGCCCCCTATTTGAGTTTATCCTTCCTTGGAAATCTTCCTTATCTTTTAGTTTTTCCATAATTATCTCGGAACTTTGACTATTATATTCTTTTTCATTTATATTCTGCAGATATCCAGTAGATAGTCATTACAGCTGGGCACATTTTCATTTAAAATCGTAAATGGGCTTTTATCGTGTTTAGAGCCTTTCGGGTTGTTTTGCGATTTAAGCGATTTTTACGATTTCTTTTGGAGAAATCGTCCCTCGTATGATTTCACGATTCTGACTCCGAAAAAAGTAAAAAAACCGTTTAGTCAAGATAACATCGATGTTTATGTTAATTGTTATTGTTTTATAGGAATGACTTTGAGTTTTTACGAGAAAACAAGTCTTTGCAATTTTTATCGTAAAACTTCAAGGAAACTCCAATCAAGATGAAACAAGAAACAGCCTAGTCAAGATTCAAAGGAGAGAGTGATGAAGAGGATATGGTCTAGTCGACCATGGGCGACCAGACATCGGGTGTGTCTAGTTGCGCATTGGCGACTAGACATCGGGTGCGTCTACTTGCCCATTGGCAACTAGAATTTGCCAAGGGTCTAGTCGCCCATGGTCGACTAGACGGTGTGTGTCTAATCACCCATGGGCGAATGGAGTTCGTGGTGAGTGTAGTCTCCCGTGGGCGACTAGAATTTACCAAAGGTCGAGTTACCTGTGGGCGACTAGACGTAGGGTGCGTCTAGTCGCGGATGGATGATTAGCCTTTATCATGGGTCTGGTTGCCCGTGGAGGGCTAGACGTTGCATGTCTAGTCGCCCATGAGCGACTAAAATTAGAATCAAATCGGTTGTTCTCTCGATTACCCGTCTTGATTTGTTGACCGGGACAAGATGTGTTAGGCAATGAGGAGTTTGATGCAAGGATTTCTTGTATTCTTTTATCGAAAGAGAGATAACATTTTCTGCTGTAAATTTCGGACATCGATTTCGTCGTGGCGATTTTTGATCCCAACAGTTAGCCCACCCAGCTTGCAAGAATTGCCAAAGCGTTGTTGCGAGATTTTAGGTTTGTTTGGTAATTTAGGCGGAATAGATGGCTAAAAATCTGAGGATGAATAGTAAGTCCCTTTTTCTATAAGCCTGTGGAGTAAGCTTTCAAAGTCTTCACTTGCTTACTCACACAAGAAAACTCTCTCAAGGTAGAAAATCCTTTTTCTCTATTATTCACTTGTCTTTATTTCTATAATGGCTTTCATCAATGAAGTTTCCAAGAGTGCAATGCCTTCCATTTTAGTTTCCGAGATCTTGCGAGTTTGCGGTGACGAGATCATTCCAAAGGTCGAGTTTTTGCGATATTCCGTCGACCCTGAGGAGGTGAAGGCATATATAGAGACCTGAATTCTCCAACCTCCACGAGCTAACTTGTAGAGTCCCAAAATACCGACCTTTAAAGAGCCTGCCAAAGGGCCGAGTGAATGTAGGAGTTCTTACCTTGCTACTATCCAAGATTTTTGCCGAGTCCCCGAGTAGGTGGAGTTCCGAATCCTGGAACATGGGGAGAGTGCCTACTCCCCGCCTCGTAGCTATTTTAAATGCTACAAGGCACACCTCTGGTTCCTGGATCATTATGGCTTGTCGATAAGCCAATTTTCGCCTGGCGGCTTGCAGCACCTCGTTGGAATTTTGGATTCTAAGAACGAGAGATGGACCTAAGCATCGACTATTTTCTAGACTCTCTATATCCGAAGAGGGTGGATCAGTCGACCCGATATTGCCTCTAGCCGAGAAAATTTATGACGGTGATTACTTCATTTACGTCAAACTTTCACGGTTGGAATGAGTGTTACTTCTTTGTCCAAATAAATAATGCTTTTGTTGCGGAATAAAGCATTCCTTTTTTGCAAACGAAGATGGGGTCGGAAGGGTATCGTGGTTGGACCCTTTGATCATTTTCGCTTTTACTTCGGCCTTGTTTTATTGAATTTTCCTCTAGCAAAAGGTTTCATGTAGGGCCTTCACGTGATGGACGAGGACCTTAGGGCGAGCCATTTAGAAGCGCACACGACTTGGTTCAAATATGAGATGGCATAGAAGGAAAATGCTTGTTTGAAGGGAGAGTTTGAGGCATGCCTCCTTCGCGAGAAATGTATCGAGTGGGAGCGAACGCGCCTTCTCCGCCGTGACCGTAGAGTTGGTCGAAAAGAGATGGCTTCGATCATGAATGATCGTTCGACGCAGTTCACGGCTGACTATGGAGAGTTTCAGCGCACGTATAAGTCCTTTGAGAATTATCGCGAGTGTCGAGGTTCCGTTGGTGGTCTGTGGCATACACAAGGAAGCAACTACGACTTGAAGACCGAAGAGGCGATGATGTCGAGGCATCTGGCCGATCTTTCCAGCATGGAGTCGATGATCCTTCAGATAGAGAAGAAGATTTGGGACCACTGGGCCCCTATTCCCGTTTCTCCTGATTCAGAGGAGTTTGGACCTGCCGCTCCAGGAGAGGATGTCGAGGTTAGCAGCGCGTGGACCCGTTGAGAGTTAGTGATTAATCGATCGAGAGGTCAATGTATGGAAACTACGAATTAGATCCTTGAAGAGTATCTGTGTTTTTAGGGAGTGTGTTCCCTATGTTTTATTTATGTTATTGCTTTGGCAAAGTATGACCGTTTATACTTATTGGGAGTGGTCGTTTGTAACTTTGAATCCTTGCCGCTCTACATCTTTTCTTTTAAAGAAGTCTATTTCCTTTTTAATGGTGTAGGAGTAGTATTATGGATGTAGAGGTAAGAATACGGGTCGTCATCTTGTTTATAACACTTTGAAGAGTCGTTACACCCGTTTTTTGTTTCGGGTGTGTGTATTCGAAGATTTAGTTTTTTTTCCGGTTTTTATGAACAAACGAATGTAAGCAAAGAAAAAAGTTTTGGTATCTCGTATTCGTTAGATACTATGCCTTGAGATTTTTGAGACCAGTGTGCTGGGTTTAGGGAAAGACCTAGGCTTACTTTCGGTTTTAGGGTTTGCGGTGACTATTCCGGCTTTCGTTACCCGTTTTCGGTTTTGACCTGGTTCCATCTCGATATTAAAGTCTGCGATAAGTTCTCGGATTATATGACTTGCATCGATCGGAAACCGAGCATCTCTTCAGAGACAATTTTGAAGTCGTCTGGAAGTGCTGACCAAAATTTTGGATTTCTTTTACAACACGCTATTATCCCTGTGTCAGATTTATGAGGACCAATCCTACGAGAAGAGGTCTAAATATTCATTTAGAGAACGGTTAATGTACTCATCCGGGTAATCGACGAATGCGATATAAGAGCGAGCGTGTGCTCTTATGAATTAGTTGTTAATTTATATTCGTGGACGGGCTGTTTTAGATGATTTGTTTCAAGTTTTAAACAATATTTTTCAAAGGTCTTCTCGCAACTTCCCGCTTTTGTTTTCCAAAAATATGTTTTATGTGTAAGGTGATCTCAATTTGAGAATGGGGTTTAGTGTTTCGGTTGGAGGTCATTTTTGACTGTGTGTCTGAGAGTCATTTGTGTTGTAGTTTGTTGAGAAGTGTTTTTCCGTTCAGAAGTTTCCTTAGTGGAGTGATCTCGGTCAGATCCCCTTTCCCAAAATAACTTGAAGGTGTATGAGGTCGAATATTGGAGGTTGATAGACCTCTTGGACGTTAGATGGAAGATGATAATGATAGGAGGGTCGACCGAAGGCTGCGAGTTCTCCCTATGGCCGGATGATCTTCACACAAAGTGATGAAAATCTTTGTGTTGTGTAGATGTTCAAAACCTATGAGTGTATCGTTTACTTAGGTATGAGTCTGGAAGGTTCTCCTACCTTATGATCGTGACTTTGTTCAAGAAGAACAAAAGATAAATTCTCAAGATAGACAAAGAACTCGACAAAGAGAATTCTTATTATATTGCTGTTTTTATTAAAATCCAAATCTGAGTAACTTGTAGGCAATACATAGGTTTATATAGTAAAGCATAGAATAGATAAAAGAAAAACCTAGCCAACCCATTAAAAAGGTAACAATACCATTGGCATCAAACTAGAATTGAAAAACCTTAAGTAAAAAAGAAAATTCGCCTAAATGATCTAAAAAAGAAAATTTTGAGTTTCCCTTACATGGATGGACATCCCAAAGCTTATGTTGGACTTAGTTGGTTTATTTGGTCCTGCATCATAAGAGAAATCAAGTGGAATTTCCCTTTGGATGAACTTTCCATTTTTATTCGAAAACGAAATTCTCAACAATCTTCTTCTTGATCCTGATCCAAACCATATTTGACATGTACATAATCTTCCTTAGGCACAATTAGTTGAGAAAAGTACTTCCCTTGGCTCAAGACACGTTCTGGTTCAATTTGACATAATTTCAGCTCCTTTGTTGGTTTATTCTCTTAACCGGTTCATCAAGCTTCTCTAGTTCGTCCAAGTGACATTGTGCACTCTTGATCAACCCCTCCATCTTTTCCAACTCTCATAGCTTGTATATTAGTCGTCCATGCAAACCCAAACTCGATCCATGCTCGATGAAGGCCATATATAAGTCCATAGCCTTTTCTCGGTCCAATACCTCATGGATCATACCAATAAGATCTCCATTAAATCCATTTGACCATGCTATGATACAGTGGCTATTTGGTTCATGCATTGTCTTCAAATCCTCCACATTGAGGCTGGTGAGGATCACTCCATCTCCTCCTCCTTTAAAAGTATTTGTCCTCAAATCCGAACCTTCTAAATACTCCAAATCTACATCTCAGGCTCCCATTGCATTTCTCCTATCCTCAGAAAAAAAAGAGTCCCTCCAGGTTCAAACACAAAAGATTGTAATTCCTTCACGTTCATCAGATGAATCTTAGTGCAAACAACTCCTCTAGAAAGCAGTTTCTACTCTTTGTTTATTTTAGTGCATATTGCTTCCTCTTGAACTTCTCTCCATCTAAATCCTACACACACCTTGATTCTTGAATTCTTGGCATGTGACCTCAGATTATAAAGATAATCAAGTAACACTAGCTCCCGAAAAAAAACGACCATGAACATCATTAGATAGTCTGGTGCTCGAACTAGTCCAATTTGACCGAGAATGACATACTTCGATTATCCCTCCACGATCCCAACTCTTGTTTACTTGGCTATGACACTCCATATGATCGGGTTGTCAGGTGGTTTTGTGACATGATTGCCATAATCCATCTTAAGCACTGGGTCGTCCTCAAACTTTCCAACTCTTAAACTCTTCTCGGATCATCTTGCCCAAACTCAATCAAGAAGTACCTTGGTCTAGGATAATGTGGCCATATTTTCAAGTCCTTTACCAGAACATATAGCTCGGCCTTCCTCTCTACTTGTATGTCATGACTTCGGGTTTGAATCACACTACCCCCTCCCCTTAAAAAGGATTTGAGCTCAAATCCGGTTCTTCAAGGATGAATGGATCATGTAGATCAGCCACCCTTTGAACCAGGGTGTTGTCATAGCTATTAAGCACACACGCCCTTCATCCTGGCTCAAATACAAGGTGTTAAAGCCCCTTGAAAAAAATCAGATGCTCTACAAGATTGAACTGAAGAAACAGAAAAGGTTTGATTAGAAAATTGCAAGAAAAAGATCTAACGAATCCACCTTGCTCAATCAAAGTCTCAATCAACTCTTTATGAACTACAGGTGCCTCATCATGCCCTAATTCTTCAGCCTTGATCAGATAATACATGTGACGACAAAAATCTGGTAGACTCTCCTCTTGTTTCAGTTGAATGGCCGAATTGCCTCCTTAATAAGAATTTGCATGTTTGGACTCAATCTCTTCTTTCTCCTCAACCGGTTCCTTCTTATGAGAACTTGGTTCATCAACTCTTGATTATGATCGTGGTACTGAATTCAGTTGTGTCTTGAATTATTACACTAAGGGATTGTTGTATCATGTTCCTAAGGTAACCTTGAAACTCTAGACTTTGCACAAAATCAAATTGTGGTTGAAGTTGCGGTTGAATCTGCTGTGAACTCCTTTGTTCCTCACGTCCATAGTAGGTTTTTCCTAACCTAACACGTTCCTGTCCAGATCTATAAGGGATGTACAACCTCTCATAATGACCATAGCTTTTGGATACAAACCGTTTCTTCATTAGGGACTTCATCTCAAACAAAGAAGAAACATGTTGCTCTCCAGCGTGTCTCCTTGTGCTTGGAATCTGATTCCACCAGTCAAGCGCATATCCATAAATTCCAGTGGCTGCTAGTGGCACCTTCTTCTCCTCAGTGTAGTTATGGAAGCCAAATACAAAACTGATCTCGTTTTCCCATCCTATGTAAGCATCTAATCAAACTCACCATTGAAGAAGGAAATATGGATTATCTTCTTTCTTCCTTGCAATTCCCTTGTTGCGTTGCGTTCAGCTCTCTCTTCAAGGTTTCTTTTGCTTTCAAAAGAAGAAATAAAAGGTTGCTGGGTATGTGATAGCTTCACGTGAAGTAGGTTAAAAAACAAACCCTAAACCCTCAAGCGGCTCTGATACCACTTGGAGTGATCTCGGTCAGATCCCCTTTCCCACGAATCACTTGAAGGTGTATGAGGGTGAATCCTAGAGGTTAATATTCCTCTTGGACGTGAGATGGAAGATGATAATGATAGGATGGTCGACCGAAGCCTTCGAGCTCTCCTTATAGCCAGATGATTTTCACACAAAGTGATGGAAAGCTTTGTGTTGTGTAGATGGTTCAAACCCTACGAATGTGACCTCGCTTAGTTAGGGTTAAATGGCACGTCTAGAAGGTTCCCCTACCTTATGATTGTGACTTTGTTCGAGAAGAACAAAAGATAAAGTCTCAAGAGAATTCTTATTATATGGCTGTTTTATTAAAATCCAAGTCTGAATAACTTGTAGGCAATATATAGGTTTATATAGTAAAGAATAGAATAGATAAAAGGAAAACATAGTCAACACTTTAAAAATGTAACAACACCATTGGCTTTAAACTAGAATGGAAAACCTTAAGTAAGAAGGCAAATTAGCCTAAATGATCTAAAAAGGAAATTTGGAGTTTCTCTTGCATGGATGGACGTCCCAAAGCTTCCGTAGGACTTAGTTGGTTTATTTGGTCGTACATCATAAGAGAAATCAAGTGGAATTTCCCTTTGGTTCAAATTTCCATTTTGCTTGGTCGACTTTTTCATTTTGGTCTAAAAGGAAATTCTCAACCATCTTATTCTTGGTCCTGATCCAAACCATCTATGACATGTCCATAAGCTTCCTTACGCACAATTAGTCGACAAAAATACTTCCATTGGCTCAAGACACACTCTTTTTAATTTTAAATAATTCAGCTCTATTGTCGGTTTTATCCGGCTTAACCGGGTCATCAAGCTTTCCAGTTCTTCCAAGTGATATTGTGCACTATTGATCGACCCCTCCATCTTTTCCAACTCTCCCAGCTTGTATATTAGTCTTATATGAAAATGCAAACTTAATCCATGCTCGATAAAAGTTATATATAAGTCCATAGCCTTCTCTCGGTCCAATACCTCATGGACCATACCAATAAGCTCTCCATTAAATCAACTTGATCATACTATGATCCAGTGCCTAGTTGGCTCATACATTGTCTTAAAACCCCTCACATTGAGGCTGGTGAGGATCACTCCACTTAGTGTATTGTTTTTCAAAATGTTTTGCGGGTTTCAAAGATATTTGGTTGTTGTCGTGAAGACTTATACGTTGTCCGAAGGATGCTTTTGGAAGCATTCAGAGTTTTAATGAGTTGGTTATTCGTGAGACCAAGTATTTCCCGTGATAAAAGAGATTTGCGAGACCTTTTTGAGTCGTACTGTGTTTACTTATTATCGGAAAAGTTTCAAAATATAGAATACATAGGCAAATATTTTAAAATTCGTGAGTATACGAGTATATAAACGTACACATTCCCCCCTTTTTGAGAGAGGGGGAAAGTTGAAATCGTCTTGTGAAGAGATGCCTACGTACCTGATATCGCTCAAGTTACCCTAAGAAGTTATTTTTACTCTCTTAAATAAGAAGTTCAATTGTAGAACTTAGGGATCGAATCCACAGGGAGTGTGGGCACACAATATACCATAGATGTTTAGATTAAGTTAGGCAAACAGTTTAGCAATAAATAGTAGACAAGTAAGAAGGTGATTGTTTGTAAACAATAAGATGAAACATATAGATCTAGGGATTTACCAATCAACATATTCATAACACAAATCAAGGATGCTAAGGGTCTTATAGATCAAATTCTAGAACTCGAATTCAATAAGCAAGTAATCCATCTCTCGCATGCAATCACTAATCAAATGTCTCAGTTCTATGTTCCAGCTCTCGAATGATATAATGTTCAACTATATCCTAGACCAACTCTCGTATGCGCCTAGATATCTAATCAACACAAGACTCGGGTTCCATTAATTAATTGCACTCTTATGCCTCTCAATTGTCCTATTATTCTAGGTTCAAGTAATCAGTCACACTCTCGTGCTATTCCACAACTCTAGATCCTAGTTTTACAAGCCACCCAAATGTAGATATCTATAGATAACCTAGCAATCCTATGACTATCAGTTTGACATTAAGAACATGAAATCCCTAAACCTAACAAGACAATTACTTAGATATTGAAGCAATAACACAAGTCATAGTCTGAATAAGTAATAAATATATAAATCAATATAGAACCAAAAAAGTTCCATTCAATTTGTTGAAGGAGAATTGACCTCTCCAAAACTTAAGACAATGAATAAAATAAAGCTTAGCCATCAATAATGGCTTAGAAAACTATACAAATTAGGTCTAAACTCGTCCAAGGGTATTCTGGTAGTGTGATATGGCTTCAGGGCTTAAGTCGTCCATAAAACAATTTGGGTCTATCTTCTGGGATCACCGTCGATCGACACCAAGGCTGGGACATCGATCGACACTCATTCATCTCTTCGACAGCTTCCTCATGCTTGGCAGACAGACCCCTCTTCAGTAAATCGTGCATAATTGTCGATCTAACCGTCAGACGGACCTCAAACTGGTGGCATTGGAAAGCTAACTCAAAGAACTATCTTGTTTCAATATATCAGCTCAATCACACCGTGGGAAGAATTCAATCCATAGATAAACTTCTGACGCATCAGCGCAGTTATGCATCTTAAACAGCTCAACAATCACCAAATTACTCCAGAACGTACCTGAACCTGAAAAGACTCTAATAAAACTCCAGAAACATATACAACACTCTAAATAGGGCTGATATCATGTCCTAAAATTGGAAAATATCAGACCTTATCAACTCCCTCAGACTTATCATTTTGCTTGCCCTCAAGCAAAGAATATCAAAATCTGAAAGAGGTTTGAAAACATAGGTACTCACAATATCTCTAACTTAAACTTATCACTTTACTATGTTGCAACCACATAATATAAATTCCAATCTCAGAGGAACTTTATATACCTTATCCTAGGATTGCAACCAAATCAATTATACCAATAACTTAGCGAATACTAGTCTGATTCACACCTTTAATAACCTTATTTCTTGCATAAAATAAAAGTGCAGGCTTTACCTTGGGAGTATCGATCAAAGGACACATGTATAATTTTTAACCCCTGCAAGTTTTTGAGCACACATGTAGTCTTCTATGATCCTTTTTTCCCTCTGATCCTTTTTTCCCGCTTCTTTCTCTTCTCTGAATCTTTTTGGATCTCAAACTCAATGGACAACGATGGTGATACAGTCCATCTTGCCATCTTATTTTTGATTTTCTTCTTGTTTTTTTTTAAAAAATTTTCTTAATTATTTTTTATTTTTGGGCAAAGTTGTAGGTGAATAGTGTGGTTATCGGTAATGTACCTAGCTCTCTCTTCCAACGATGTGTGATTATTCCTTTGAGTTAGAATAGTGGGGTCATCAGTAATGTACCTACCCATTCTGCATCTCATGAAATCATTTCAATCTTTTCTTTTCTTTAGATGCCGAAGAGATAGAGAGAGAGAAAAGGGAATCAGAAGCACACAGACTTTTACCTTCCAGACATGCAGAAGGAATCCTATCCAATGTATACCAAACCCCAAAGTAAGCAAATTAGTCAGTATTAGGTTAGAGGCCAGGTTTGGTTCCTTCAAACTTTCTAAGCAAGTGTGATATAGTGGCATGATGATCCACTTTGGTATCTCTAGTACTCTCTACAATCAACAAGTCTAAGAATGGTCCTATAGAGTGGTTAGTAAATAGGTAAAAATATTAATATGATCATAATCCCGTTATTGACTCTATAAGAACATCTTGAAAAATTTATAGATTTAATAGATAAAAGCTCAAAATAAATAGAAAGCATCAGCGAACCTCCCTCAGACTAAAATAACACAATTCCCAGTGTTATCCCATCCTGGTTTAGTTAGGGAATAACTAAATTGTAACTTAAAGTTGTAGAGAAAGTCGAGTATACCAAACTCTAAAAGGAGTGTCGACCGATTATGTGGTATGAGTGTCGACTGATGGTAACCCATCCAAGCCGTCGACTGATGGTGAGCTGATGTTATCGACCAATGGTGTTCTCAAACAGTCTACTCATTCTCTTTAAAAACCTTCAAAACTAAAACCAAATTCGAAATTAAAAATAGCATAAGGAAAAACCAATTAAAAACTTACTAAACAGTGAGTTGCATCCCATTCAGTGCTTGGCTATAGTCATTAGCTTGGCTTCTTGGAACTCCGATTCAGTCCAAATGAGATTGAGAACTTGTTCCAAAACAATTCCCAATGTCCAATATCTTCAGCTTCATCACACTTTTGTGAAAGCCTCCATAGACTCTTCTCATTTGTCTATCATCTCAGCAATAAGAAGTGCACAAAGATTTGCAAATGGCTGTGAGAAGCATTTGCTGCGCACTCTGTATTTCCTAAATCATTTGAGAAGTGAGGAATTATTTACAATTCAAAACCACCCTTGGTCCTTTTCCTCTTCTTCTTCTCCTTCTTTTTTCTTCTCCTTCCCCCAGACTTGGCTGTTTCTGTCTCTGTGTGAAGAGATACGCCGGTGTCGATCGACACAGAGTGTGGAGTGTTGATCGATGCTCGGTTCGAAGAGACTTTCTCATCATCATCTTCTACACCTGATATTTCTTGAGAAACAACTGCATGCCGAGAATCTACTACTATCTCAATGCAGTATCCCATATACTCACTTAATTCAGGTCGAATAGGTAGCTCTACTTTTGAAATAGCACTAGGAACCACAAAATTCACATGATCATGTATCATCTTCATTCTTTTGTGAAAACCAGCTCCTTCTTCTGTGCAGATAGGTGGCCTCAGATGCTCGTGGACAGTAAGATATGAGGTCTTGGACACGTGCATTCTCTCCTCAATCGGTTCTGGTTCAATCATGTATCCTGTCTGTTCGTCAAACAATGAATGTCAATCGATATCATCAAGCGGATGTCGATCGATGTTAGCCTTTGGTGAAGTCTCCATATCTTTTCCTGAATTGTGCTGATCTTCATCAAGCTTCATCTCCAAGTTCTGGCCCGAATTTTCAGGCTGTTTCTCATCATCTAGCTCCAAGATATCCTCTATAATTGACTGATTACACCTCAGTAAGGAGTCTGCAATGTCATGAGAAAAAATTGATCTTTCAGGGGTTTCAAGCGGTATCGATCGGCAACAGAGATATGTGTCGGTCGATGTGGAGGTTGTGGTGTTGATTGATGTGGAAGTCGTGGTGTCGATCGATGATAAGGTCTGATCACTAATATTTGTTTCATCTGCTCTTCTTGGCTCTCCAAATCCTTGCTATCCATCATCCTCTACCGTATATCTAATCAAAGATTCCATCTAAATTTCTATATTTGATGCAGCATCATAGAAAAATTTGTAGAGGAAGACGTCACTGATGTCTTTCCAAGTAGTAAGGAACCGTGGTGGTAGCTTCTTGAGTATGGGAAGAGTTCGCAGAAGTAGTGGTCTTGAGGGACTCAAGTGAAGATATACAATACCATTTCCTCAATTAGGTTGATATGATCCATTGGTTGCTCGTGAGAAAATCCATGAAAGGGACGCTGCTTCATAGCAGTGATATATATAGGTTTCAGCTCAAAGTCATCCCTCTCAGCAACAGTAATCAACTGTCATGCATTGTTGCGAGCTCGACCTTCGTTAAGATCCCATTCTCATCATACTCAAGTATAAGCACTTCGATTTCCTCTGTCTTCTCGCAAATAGTATCGATCGATACTGAGTAGTTGGTGTCGACCGACGTCATAGTGTTGGTATCGATCGATGACGAGGTGTTTGTGTTGATTGATACTCATTTCTATTCACTGCTGATCGATGCTTGGAGGGTGTCGACTGCCCTCTTAGACTTATGATTCATGGGTGAATCAGTAGAGTCCTTCTTTGTAGAGCCCAAAAAAACTTTTCTCATCGGTTCTTGGTACTTAGATATATGGACCAGAAACACAAGAGAAAACGTTTTTTATGTAAGTAAACTAAAACAGAAAATAAAAACGTAGACTAAACCTATTAGTCAAGTCTGATGGCGATCCTCTCTCTCAGCAAAGGCGCGGAATTTTATACCACTCAAATTATCCTAAGGAGTGGTTTTTACTCTCTCAAATAAGAGGTTCAATTGTAGTACTTAGGGATCAAATACAGCGAGTGTGAGCACACAATAGACTATAGATGTTTAGATTAAGCTAGGCAAACAATTTATTAAAGCAGTAAATAGTAGACAAGTAAGAAGGTGATTGGTTTGTAAATAATAAGATGAAACAAATAGATCTAGGGATTTATCAATCAATATATTCAAAACACAAATCAAGAATGCTAACGGTTCTATAGATAAAATTCTAGAACTCGAATTCAATAAGCAAGTAATCTAGATCACGCATGCAATTACTAATCAGATGCCTAAGTTCTATGTTCTAGCTCTCACATGCAAACAAGGATCGAGCGTCGATCGATACCAATGCTTGGGTATCGTTCGATGCTACCTCATAAAAGCATTAACACACACACACACACACACACACACACATATATATATATATAATGTTCAACTGTATCCTAGGTCAACTCTCGTATGAGCCTAGATATCTATTCAGCACATGACTCGGGTTCGATTAATTAATTGCACTCTTGTGCTTCTCAATTGTCCTATTATTCTAGGTTCAAGTAGTCAGTCACACTCTCGTGCTATTCCACTACTCTAGATCCTAGTATTACTAGCCACCTTAACGTAGAGATCCATAGATAACCTAGCAATCCTATGACTATCAGTTTGAAATTAAGAACATGAAATCCCTAAACCTAACAAGATGATTACTTAGACATGGAAGCAATAACACAAGTCATAGTCTTAATAAGTAACATATATATAAATCAATATAGAAACAAAAAGTTCCAATCAATCTCTTAAAGGAGAATCGATCTTCTCTCCAAAACTTAAGACAATGAATAAAATAAAACTTAGCAGTCAATAATGGCTTAGAAAACTATACAAATTAGGTCTAAACTCGTCCAAGGGTATTCTGGTAATTTGTGATGGCTTTTGGGCTTAAGTCGGCCATAAAACAATTCGGGCCTGTCTTTTGGGATCACCGTCGATCGACACCAAGGCTGGTCCGTCGATCGACACTCATTCATCTCCTTGAGAGATTCCTCACGCAAGGCAGACAACAACTCTTTAGTAAATCAGGCATAACTTTAGATCTAACCGTAAGACGGACCTCAAACTGGTGGCATTGGAAATCAACTAAAAGCTCTATCTTGTGTCAATATATCAGGTCAATCGCACCGTGGGAATAACTCAATCCATAGATAAACTTCTGACGCATCTGCGCAATTATGCATCTCAAACAGATCAAGAATCACCAAAGTACTCCATAACGTACCTGAACCACAAACACTCTAATAAAACTCCAGAAACATATAAGACACTCTAAATAGGCCTGATATCATGGCCTAAAAGTGGAAAATATCAGAGCCTATCAACTCCCTCAGACTTATCCTTTTGCTTGTCCTCAAGCAAATAATATCACAATCTGAAAGAGGTTTGAAAACATAGGGACTCACAATATCTCTAACTTAACCTTATCACTTCTACTATATTGCAACCAAATCAAATAAATTCCAATCTCAGGGGAACTTTATATACCTTATCCTAGTATAGCAACCAAATCCATTTTACCAACAACTTAACGAATACTAGTTTGATTCACCCCTCTAATAACTTAGCAAAAAATAAAAGTGTAGGGTTTACTTTGGAAGTATCGATCAAAGGACACATGGACTCTTTACCCCTGCAAGTATCTGAGCACACATGTAGTCTTTTCTGATCCCTTTCCTCCCTCTTTTTTCTCTTCTCTGAATCTTTTTGGATCTCAAACTCAATGGACAATGATGCTGATACAATCCATCTTGTCATCTTATTTTTGATTTTTTTTTCTTTATTTTTAAAAAAATATAATTATTTTTTCTTTTTGGGCAAAGTTGTAGGCGAATAATGGGGTCGTCGGTAATTTAACTACCCCTCGCTTCTAACGATGTGTGATCATTTCTTTTAGTTAGAATAGTGAGGTCATTGGTAGTGTACCTATCCCTCTCCATCTCATGAAATCATCTCAATCTTTTCTTTTCTTTAGATGCCGAAGAGAAAGAGAAGGGAATCAGAAGCACACTGACTTTTACCTTCCAGACATGAAGAAGGAATCCTATCCAATGTATACCAAACCCCAAAGCAAGCAAATAAGCCAGTATTGGGTTGGATGTCAGCTTTGGTTCCTTCAAATATCTAAGCAAGTGTGATATAGTGGCAGGATGATCCACTTTGGTATCTTTAGTACTCTCTGCAATCAACAAGTCTAAGAATCTTCCTATAGAGTGGTTAGTAAACAATTAAAAATATTAATATGATCATAATCCCCTTATTGAATCTATAAAAACGTTTTGAAAAACTTATAGATATAATAGATAAAAGCTCAAAATAAATAGAAAGAATCAGCGAACCTCCCCTAGACTTAAATAACACAGTTCCCAATGTTATCTCGTCTTGGTTTAGTTAGGGAATAAATAAATTATAAGTAAAAGTTGTAGAGAAAGTCTAGTATACCAAACTCCGAAAGGAGTGTCGACCACTTATGTGGTATGAGTGTTGACCGATGGTAAACCATCCAAGCCGTTGACTGATGGTGATCTGATGTTATCCACCGCTGGTGTTCTCGAACAGTTTACCTCTTCTCTTTAAAAACCTTCAAAACTAAAACAAAATTCGATATTTAAAATAATGTAAGTAAAAACCAATTAAAAACTTACTAAACAATGGGTTACTAAACTTACTAAACAATTGTTAAACAATGGGTTGCCTCCCAGTCATTAACAATGGGTTGCCTCCCAGTCAACGCTTGGTTATAGTCATTAGCTTGGCTTCTTGAAACTCTGATTCAGTCCAGATGAGATTGAGAACTTGTTTGAAAACAATTCCCAATGTCCAATATCTTCAGCTTCATCACACTTTTGTGAAAGCCTCCATAGACTCTTCTCCTTTTTCCATCATCTCAGCAATAAGGAGTGCACAAATATTTGCAAATGGCTGTGAGAAGCATTTGTTGTGCACCCTGTATTTCCTAAATCATCTAAGAAGTGAGGAATTAATTACAATTCAAAACCACCCTTGGTCCTTTTCCTCTTCTTCTTCTCCTTTTTCTTTCTGCTCCTTCCCCCAGACTTGTCTGTTTCTGTCTCTGCGTGAAGAGATACGCTAGCGGTGTCGATCGACACAGAGTGTGGAGTGTCGATGGATACTTGGTTCGAAGAGACTTTCTCATCATCATCTTTTAGACCTGATATTTCTTGAGAAACAACTGCATACAGAGAATCTATTGGCAACGAGGTGTTGGTGTCGATTGGCGACAAGGTGTTGGTGTCGATCGATACTCCTTTCTTTTCACTGCTGATTGCTTCTTGGAGGGTGTCGACTGCCTTCTTAGACTTATGAATCGTGCGTGAATCAGTAGAGTCCTTCTTTGTGGAGCCCAAAAATCCTCTTCTCATCGCTTCTTGGTACTAAGATATATGTACCTGAAACACAAGAGATATTTTTTATGTAAGTAAACTAAAACAGAAAATAAAAACGTAGACTAAACCTATTAATCAAGTCTGATGACGATCCTCGCTCCCGGCAACTGCGCCAAATTTGATATCACTCAAATTATCCTATGGAGTGATTTTTAATCTCTCAAATAAAATGTTCAATTGTAGTACTTAGGGATCAAATCCACAGGAAGTGTGGGCAGAAATTAGAGTATAGTTGTTTAGATTAAGCTAGGCAAACAATTTGTTAAAGCAGTAAATAGTAGGCAACTAAGCAGGTGATTGGTTTGTAAACAATAAGATGGAACAAATAGATCTAGGGGCTTATCAATCAATATATTCAAAACAAAAATCAAGGATGCTAAGGGTTTTATAGATCCAATTCTAGAATTCGAATTCATTAAGAAAGTAATCTAGCTCTCGCATGCAATTACTAATCAGATGCCTAAGTTCTATGTTCTAGCTCTCGCATGCAAACATGGATCGAGCGTCGATCGATAACAATGCTTGGGTATCGATCGATGATACCTCAGAAAAGCATTAATACACATATATATAATGTTCAATTATATCCTAGACCAACTCTCGTATGCGCCTAATATCTAATGAACACAGGGCTCGGGTTCCGTTAATTAATTGCACTTTTGTGCCTCTCAATTGTCCTATTATTCTAGGTTCAAGTAATCAGTCACACTCCCGTTCTATTCCAGTACTATAGATCCTAGTATTACAGGCCACCCTGGTGTAGATATCTATAGATAGCCAAGCAATCCTATGATTATCAGTTTGACATTAAGAACATGAAAACCCTAAACCTAACAAGATGATTACTCAGACATGGAAACAATAACACAAGTCATAGTCTGAATAAGTAATAGATATATGAATCAATAAAAAACCAAAAGAGTTCCAATCAATCTCTCTCGAGAGAATTGATCTTCTCTCCAAAACTTAAGACAATGAATATAATAAAGCTTAGTCGTCAACAATGGCTTAGAAAACTATATAAATTAAGTCTAAACTCGTCCAGGGGTGTCCTGGTATTTTTGATGGCTTCTGGGCTTAAGCCGTGCATTAAAAAAGTCGGACCTGTATTCTGGGATCACCGTCGATTGACACCAAGGCTGGGCCGTCAATCGACCCTCATTCATCTTCTCGACAGCTTCCTCTCGCGAGGCAGACAGACCACTCTTCAGTAAATTGGACATAACTTTAGATCTAACCGTCAGATGAACCTTAAACAGGTGGAATCAGAAAGCTAACTCAAATCTATATCCTGTGTCAAAATATCAGAACAATCGCACCATAAGAAGTTCTCCATCCTTAGATAATCGTCTGCTGCATTTGCACAATTATGCATCTCAGAAGAGCTCCAGAATCACCAAAGTACTCCATAACGCACCTGAACCTGAAAACACTCTAATACAACTCCAGAAACATATTCAAGACTATAAATAAGGCTGATATCATGGCCTAAAAGTGGTAAATATTAGATCCTATCAGTACGCCCGTTCCGGAATCAAGCCGTATCATAGTTCAGTTCGTGTTGTGAGCGTTTTTACTTGGCGGCTGCTACTGTGCTGATCACCTTATTCACAACGACTGTTGCTAGATCGGCAAATCCTTCCAGTTTTTATCTCCTTCAGTTGGGTTAGGGCGTTGGACTCGGTAGCTTGATTGCTTTCTTTGTCCTAAGTTATTGGTAGGTGTTGAGAAGCTTCAATGATCTGAGAGTACTTGGTGGTTATTCAAGAAGAGGAGTCAACCGGTTATGGAAGTGTGTTGAAGAAGGAAGAAGCAATATCCAAGCCACGTTCTAGTGTTGAGGTGATTGGAAAGAGGTTGAGGCATGTTCATATAGTTTCGGGAAGGTGACGACTCATAAAGAAGAAACAGCCAAGACTCAGCAAGTGTTTGGTACACAATGAGTGAGGATCTGGTATGTTCGCGCACTTCAACCTAACAAGAGGTTAGGTGTGATGGGGAGATACGAAGATCGGTTATGGAGAAGAGTATAAGAAGTGTTGGTTATGTGCAGGAGAAGTGATCCAGGGTCTTTGTGTCCATCTGAGCTTGTGACCGTTGGGAATGGATAAGAAGGGAGCTTGATGTGAGATGTTGATAGTTGTAAAGGAGCGGGTCAAAAGGTGGCTTGACCTTTTGACCATGGACCACACAAGACTCCATCTTATCCATCCATTTCAAACATGGGCGATATGAACCATTAAAAACATTCCCTTGCCATATTGCCTTACCCAATGAAAGACCATCACCAAGATTAGATTGACCAGCCCATGACTCAATCCTAGGCGTCCATACTTCAAGCAGTTTGTTGGGGTCAAAATTGGTCACGACAAAATCAACGTCAGAAACTTCTCGAGAAATGCGTCCTTTGTGAAAAAGAGATAATATCTCGGAGAAAGGGGAACGGGAAAAATTGAGGTCAAATCTCGACTGACCCCAAATGAGTGGTCTGCACGAATAAGTCATCAGGAAGAGTTTGTCCAAACACCGTGGGTAAACGTATCCCCGAACCCCAATACGACAAAATGACCAGAAGACTCGATCATCTAACTCTTCGGACGGGGAAGATGGCCTAGCAAGACCTCCGGCTTGTCGAACGGGCAAACCAAGCCACATGGTCCGACCAAATTACCCGTACGGCGAGTTGGACGGAAATGACAGACCAACTAGCCCGTATGGCGAGTTGGAAGGCACGAACCGACCAACTCGCCCGTATGGCGAGGTTGACGACAAGGACCGACATTGTCGAAAGAACTCGTTTTTTTTTGAGAAAAGATCGGGTAGATCATATGAATCGGTAACAATTAACTAAACTCCTAGAGTCACATGCCCCATACGAAAGATCCTAACTCTTGGACAACGTCGCCTTAGCAATGCTCTTTCGACAAAATAGTAGAAATGCCTAAGTCAGAAAACGGCGCGATGAGGTCTAAAGCTAGGTAAAGGCCCACTTGCGATTTTATTCGAAACCAAGCCCAAACTTTCTGACGGTTTCTCTTTTATTTTGCAGGAAGGGATAAATTTTAAGTTCCGAAGATAAATGTCAAGATCAAAGGATAAATGTTAAGTTTCTGAATATAATCATGGAGATTGAGGAAAAATAAGGAATATTTTCGCGAAGCGATAAATTCGAACAAGGGCAGAAGGGGAAAGAGCAAACCGCCTCTGGAGGAGTATATAAGGACTTCGAGGCTGATGATGCCGAGAACACACGAAAATCTCCACTCAGAGCAAACATAGCTTAGCACTTAGAACATTTAGGCAACTTTTTGTTTTTGTTATTTGAGCTCCGACTCAACTAGGGTTTTGCAGGCTTAGGTTATTAGAACAAGGGATCTCACCGACAGCTCTCATATCCAAGGCTCTTATCCTGTTATACCCATGACCTCTAAGAAACTAGGGTTTACCCTGCGTTCCTAATTTAACGGAAATCTACAGTGCAAATTTTGGTTCCCACATTATGGTGCTAGAAGGAAGGGGGGGTCGGATTACTCTAACTCATAGCCACAAAATGCTTGATCGAAACAATGTCTAGAAATACGAAAGACAATACCGCAGCTCGCAACAACACTGGTAAAATAACTCCAGAAGTGACTGCTCCCATCGCCAAAGCTTATGTAAACGCTGCAGTGAATGTGAAAATCGAAAACCTAGTCGCGACTCTTCGCCACCAGCGGGGCACCGAAACAAACTCACAATTTCTCTCACTTAACAGAAAGGGCAACGATAAAATCTATCAAACCCCAAAAGGTTCGTCTCATTACCGAGTTGGAAAAATTTCAGCGCGTAGGGGTTCGACCAAAAGAAATTTTTCGAAAACTTTTCGGAAAAATCAAACTTGCTCTCCCAGGAGAAACCCTAGATTACTCGCGAAGAATGGGAGCACAGAAAATCGGGCGCACAACCCCCACAGCTGTACTTCTTCTGAACAATTTTCGAATAAATGAAGTTGATCTCTATTGAATTACTCGAAACCTAAAACGGCTGATAAAAACAATGCAAAACGAGAGATCGTATCCCTCACTGCTAAAACGTTCTCTAAAACCTAAGATTTCGTGAAGAGTCAAGCTCTGATTCTACGCGATACGTACTTCAGAAAAATTATTCAAAATCCCCTCGGATCGATCATGCGAAAACAGGTAAATCTCCGATTAATTCGACTCCCGATAATTAATCTCAACACAGCCAAAGATTCAGAGGCTAAAACATAAGTTTTACAAAAGAACGACTCTTGTTCAGCCAAACACGAAAATACGCTTACATAGACTTTCGTAAAATTAAACTCAGCAACATTTTACGAAATAGCTTTCGTAAAACTAAACTGATGACATTTCGTGGAATAATTTTCGAAAATTTAAAGGTCAACAACATTTTCCAAAATAGCTTTCGTAAAATCAAACTCGACAATTTTTTATGGAACATCGTTCGGAAATTGAAACAATTTTGTATTTTATGATACAACTTTCATGAAAAAATTGAAAACATTTACGAAACGACCGCACCAGCATACTATCCAAACTCGATTTTGCCTAGTCCAACTCGCCGAACGGGCGAGTTGGACCGTACAAGCTGTGCAACTAGCCCATTGGGCGAGTTTGACTAGTCCAACTTTCTGAATAGGCGAGTTGAACAGTACAAGCAGTGCAACTCACCCATTGGGCGAGTTTGTGATATGCCCTTAGATAGGATCACTCGACCGGATTGGATTGGATATGAACTCACGGATGAGAACTGGATGGATTGAAGGGTCGCACGAAGGTTGCGGAAGGCCTCCGATATTCCCGTCTTCAGTTGGCGCTTGATATGACTCACATGTCCACCAAAGGAAGATGCTCTAGTCGTCGCTTGATATGACTCACAAGACCAACGACTCGAGGTTTGTTTAACTTGGATATGACTCACCAAGAAAACAAGAAGAGTTCTTCAAAGAACAAAGAGTTTAACTCAAAACAAAGATGATAATCGAATTATCTTATTGCGGAAATGAGATTACATATTTATAGTAACAAAAGGTATGTGAAAGGACTTAGAGTTTTGTGGAAAAGGATGAAAAATAGTCAAAATGACTCTTCGGTTCTTGATCTGGTCAATGACCCTTGGTATACTTGTCCAGGTTCGTCCGAATCTAGTCTGGTCAACAAATGACCCTTCGCCTACTGTCCAGGTTCGTCTGTACCCAACGGGTGTACCGCGGTAAGGAGCAGGGCGTACTGTGATGTGTCCGTGTGGCTGTTTGATGAACTTTCGTGAACGGATGAACAATTTAGATGAACCAAATCTTTAGAGAGCTTAAGTATCCTTGCTTTAGAGAGGTTAGAAGGATCGATCATCATGAAATCTTCAAACTGGTCGGAAAAGTCATGTTCATGTCCATCGGGACATGCGGTACGTACCAAACGGGTCAGAAGTGACGTGTTGCGTCCTAACTCAGGTTCCACTCGTTGATCTTGAGTTCTGGCTTGACTGTTGGTCTTAGAATGTCGAACGGGTCGGGAATGACTTGTTGTGGGATAGTCAATTCGTTCATCAGGTCGTGGTTCCAGCCTTAGGTCATTTCCGGATGTACGCGGGTTGATTCTGTAAATGGCACTGTTCGTTGATCTGGTACGGTTGGATGGGTGAACCTCGGTTGGACTGATCTGAACTTCCTGATCACCATGCTGGGCGGGTTCCTCGTACTGGGGTGCATCATTCCCTCCCTCTTCAAAAGGATTTGTCCACAAATCTGGATTATCTGCACAAAAAGGAGATAAATAAGAAACATTGAAACTTGAAGAGATGTCATACTTACCTTGCAAGTCCAGCTGATAGGCATTGTCATGGATCTTTTTAAGGATCCTAAAAGGACCATCGACTCTAGGCATGAGTTTTGACTTTCTTTCTTCAGGAAAACGTTCCTTCCTTAGGTGAACCCAAACAAGATCGCCTTCTTCAAAGACAACTTTCTTTTTCTTTTTGTTCGCCTTTCTTGTGTAAATCTCGGTTTTGGCTTTGATGTTGTCACGAACTTTCTCATGCAACTTCTGAATCGTGTCTGCCTTCTTCTTGCCATCTGTACTAACTCTTTCACTCGAGGGCAAAGGCAAAAGATCAAGTGGAGATAAGGGATTGAAACCATACACAACCTCAAAAGGAGAAAACTTGGTAGAAGAATGCATTGAATGATTATAAGCGAATTCAACATGAGGCAAACATTCTTCCCAATGTCTAAGATTCTTTTTAACCAATGATCTAAGCAAAGCTGACAAGGTCCGGTTTACAACCTCATTTTGACCATCGGTTTGAGGGTGACAAGTGGTGAAAAACATCAAACGAGTACCTAGCTTAGACCACAAAGTTCTCCAAAAATGACTAAGAAACTTAGCATCTCGATCTGAAACAATTGTCCTAGGCATTCCGTGCAACCTAACAATGTCTCTAAAGAACAATTCAGCAACGTGCACAGCATCATCAGTTTTATGACATGGTATGAAATGAGCCATCTTAGAAAATCTATCGACCACCACAAAGATAGAGTCTTTACCAAATTTTGACTTAGGCAAACCAAGCACAAAGTCCATAGAAATGTCTACCCATGGATGAGAAGGAATAGGAAGGGCAGAATACAGACCTTGGTTTTTGGCTTTAGACTTGGCTTTCTTGCAAACCACACATCGACTACAAATTCGTTCCACATCCTTCATCAAGCTCGGCCAAAAGAAGTATTCATATACAACCTTGTGTGTTTGCTTGACTCCGAAGTGTCCCATAAGTCCTCCTCCATGTGCTTCCCAGAGAAACAACTCCCTCAAAGAACATTGGGGCACACACAAGCGGTTATCAAAGAATAAGAACCCAGAGATTTGATAGTACTTGCCATAAGCCGTTTTTGAACACTTTCTGAAAATTTCTTTGAAATCTGAGTCAGTTGCATATAAATCCTTGATAAATTCAAAACCAAGCAACTTTGTTTCAAGAGCTGAAAGAAGTACATACCTTCTGGACAAGGCATCGGCCACTACATTGTCCTTACCTTGTTTGTACTTAATGACATAAGGAAATGTCTCAATGAACTCCACCCAACGAGCATGCCTCTTGTTCAGCTTTTGTTGGCCCTTAAGATGTTTCAAGGACTGATGATCGGTGTGGATCACAAACTCTTTAGGCCAAAGGTAGTGCTGCCATGTTTGTAGAGCTCTCACCAGAGCATATAGCTCTTGGTCGTACGTAGGGTAGTTGAGTGTGGCGCCTCCAAGTTTCTCACTGAAGTAAGCGATTGGTTTCCTATCCTGCATCAAGACAGCACCAATACCAACTCCGGAAGCATCACATTCAATCTCAAAGGTCTTAGAAAAATCAGGAAGTACAAGTAAAGGAGCTTGAGTCAACTTCCTTTTTAGAATCTGAAATGCCTCTTCTTGAGCTTGTTCCCACTTGAACCCGACATTCTTCTTGATTACTTCAGTCAATGGGGCTGCAATGGTACTGAAGTTCGGAACAAACCGCCTATAGAAGCCGGCAAGACCATGGAAGCTTCTCACTTCGCCCACGGTCGATGGACTAGGCCAGTCCCGGATAGCCTTGATCTTTTCCTCGTCCACTCTTAGTCCAGCTGCTCCTACAACAAAACCTAAGAACACCACATTATCTGTTCCAAAAGAGCATTTACCAAGATTTGCAAAAAGCCTCTCTTTCCTAAGAATTTCAAGAACAGATTTCAAGTGCATCCTATGATCTTCAAGGTTCTTACTGTAAATGAGAATGCCATCAAAGTAAACTACCACAAAATGACCAATGAAGGATCTCAAGACGTGATTCATCAAACGCATGAAAGTACTAGGTGCATTAGTAAGCCCGAATGGCATCACAAGCCATTCATACAATCCTAGTTTGGTCTTAAATGCAGTTTTCCATTCATCACCTTCCTTCATCCTAATCTGATGATAACCACTTTTCAAATCAATCTTAGAGAAAACACATGAACCATGCAACTCATCAAGCATGTCATCAAGTCTAGGAATGGGATGCCTATATTTTACCGTAATGTTGTTGATGGCACGGCAGTCCACACACATACGCCATGAGCCATCCTTTTTGGGTACTAATAGAACTGGCACGGCACATGGGCTAAGGCTCTCCCGGATGTAACCTTTGTCGAGAAGGTCACCAATCTGTTTCTGAAGTTCCTTGGTCTCCACCGGGTTGGTGCGGTACACTGGTCGGTTCGGTAGAGATGCGCCCGGGACGAAGTCAATCTGGTGTTTAATGCCTCGAACCGGTGGCAGTCCCTTTGGATTCTCATCTGGAAAAACATCAGAAAACTCTTGCAAAAGATCTAGAAGTTCACTCGGAATCTCCGGTGCAAGGTCAGAAGAAGTAGCAGCCATAAGAGACTCTTTGTACACAAGTAAAAGAAGTGGCTTTTGAGAGTAAAGAGATTTCCTGACCTGACTTTCTTTAATAAAGAAGTTGGAGTTTCGAGTGGATGTTTCAGGTTCGTCCTTCTTGGGTTCTTTGTCTCGACTCCTCTTGAGCTGGATCTGATCTTGGTGAACTTCCAAAGGAGTCAATGGAACCAACGTGATCTTCTTGCCTTTATGATCAAATGAGTGCCGGTTTGTGTAGCCATCATGCACGGCCTTCTTATCAAACTGCCATGGCCGACCCAAGAGAATATGGCATGCATCCATGGGAAGGACGTTACACTAAACCTCGTCTTCGTATCGTCCGATGGTAAGAGGGACGGTGACTTGTTCTTTCACCATTTGCTCGCCAGCTTCATTTAGCCACTCGAGCCGGAAAGGTCGAGAGAGCGGCTTAGTCACAAGTCCAAGTTTCCTGACAAGAGTTTCACTAGCAACATTAGTACAACTTACACCATCAATGATTAAAGAACAAACTTTTTCAGAAACAAGACAACGAGAATGAAAGAGATTCTCCCTTTGTTCCTTTTCATTGGTTTTGGGCTGAACGCTCAAAGATCGCCTTGTGACAAGTTGTGGACCGTGAGCTGGATGGTCGAAGCAATCTTCCTCATCAAAAATCGGACCAGAATCAGCGTCATAGGTCGGGCCGAAAGCATCGACCAGCCGGTCGTCCTCCTCATCGAAGATGGGTTCGCCCATGACCTTTCTAGTGACAAGCAAAGGTCCGTGGTGTGGGTAGTCAAAGGCTTCCTCTTCCTCATCAAAGATAGGACCCAAATCCTCCTTTTCCTCCTCTTCATCCTCGGACTCAACCTCACCATTCTCCATGAGAATCATCACTCGCTGGTTGGGGCAGTTTTTGGCATAGTGTCCTAGACCTTGACACTTGAAGCACCTAATTTCTCTTGCTCGGCCAGAAGTCTCAACTTCCTTTCCTTTGTCCACACGAGAAGGAACATTAGTCTTAAAAGGATTATGTGTTGTGGGAGAAGACTTACCTTTGTCTGGATAGCTTGGTTTTGGAGCGTATGCCGGTTTGGGAGCAAGAGCCGGCCTTGAGTAGTTCTTTCTTTTGATTTGTTGTTCAATCAAAATGGCCTTGTGTAACATTTGCTCCACACTACCATACTCTTGAAGCTCCATACGATCTTGGATGTCACGGTTGAGACCTGAAAGAAATCGTGCCATTGTGGCATCCATAGGCTTGTCCACATCAGCCTTGATCATCAAGATCTCCATCTCTTGGTAGTAGTCTTCCACAGACTTGGTGCCCTGAAGTAGGCGTCTCAACCTCTGGTGGAGGTCTCGGTGATAATGAGCAGGAACAAATCGTCTCCTCATCAGCATGGTAAGTTCATCCCATGTTTCAATTGGCCTTTCACCTGTTCTCCTCCTATGAGTCACAACTTGGTCATACCAGTTAATAGCATAGCCAGAGAATTCAGTAGCAGCCAATCTAACTTTTTTTAAGATCAGAGAAGTTTTGACAATCAAAGACAAGTTCAATATTTCTTTCCCATTCAAGGAAAGCATCATGATCGTTTTTACCATCAAAAGTTGGGATTTTCAGTTTCAATCCTCCTAAGCTATCATCAGCACGGCCATTTCTAGCAAATGGATTGACATCACCTTTCTCTCGGTTCCTATGACCTCTCCTAGGTCGGTTGGTTGACCTGACTTCATCCTCTCGAATATCTTCCCCTAAGGTCTCATCATCGGACCGGTTGTACCTCCTTGGGCGATCTCTTCTTGCTCCGGTTCTAGGATGAGTTTGTTGACTGGCCTGAAGCTCATCAAGCCTTTGATGGATCTGATCTAAACCTGCATTCATCAAGTTACTCATAGAATCATTCAAAGCACGCATTTGTAGGTTAGACAATCCAGCAAATGAGTTTCCGGGTTGGTTTCTTTCTCCTTCACTACTCATGGTTCCTGAAATTTCTTAAACACAAAACGTTAGACAAAAAACCTCACACTCTCAAGTGTTTGATCCTCACCCACACACGTGTTTCTCTCAGATTTTGGTGGTCACACACACGAGTTTCCACTCTAGGTTCTAAGAAAACTGATCAAGAATCCCAATGAACAATTCCAAGTAAACAAGAGGGAATTTCTCAAGATAGAAAGATAAGAGATTTTTGGGGTTTTGAAATCCGTTTTAACCACCTCAAAGGCTGGATTTCTCCTCAGCCAGCAGGCTTTCTCTTCCACCACCAATCCACAAATCTAATTCTTCAATCCTCTTTTTTTTTTTTTTTTAAATCGAGATTTTTTTTTATACTAGTGGATGGTAATGAGGGGCCCGGATTTAAGATATATAGAAGAAGAAGTGTTTGAAGAAAATGGAAGATGAGAAAGATGGATGAATAGACAATACCGGATGAGTGGCTCTGATACCACTTGATACGCCCTTAGATAGGATCACTCGACCGGATTGGATTGGATATGAACTCATGGATGAGAACTGGATGGATTGAAGGGTCGCACGAAGGTTGCGGAAGGCCTCCGATATTCCCGTCTTCAGTTGGCACTTGATATGACTCACAAGTCAACCAAAGGAAGATGCTCTAGTCGTCGCTTGATATGACTCACAAGACCAACGATTCGAGGTTTGTTTAACTTGGATATGACTCACCAAGAAAACAAGAAGAGTTCTTCAAAGAACAAAGAGTTTAACTCAAAACAAAGATGATAATCGAATGATCTTATTGCTGAAATGAGATTACATATTTATAGTAACAAAAGGTATGTGAAAGGACTTAGAGTTTTGTGGAAAAGGATGAAAAATAGTGAAAATGACTCTTCGGTTCTTGATCTGGTCGAATGACCCTTGGTATACTTGTCCAGGTTCGTCCGAATCTAGTCTGGTCAACAAATGACCCTTCGCCTACTGTCCAGGTTCGTCTGTACCAAACGGGTGTACCGCGGTAAGGAGCAGGACGTACTGTGATGTGTCCGTGTGGGTGTTTGATGAACTTTCGTGAACGGATGAACAATTTAGATGAACCAAATCTTCAGAGAGCTTAAGTATCCTAGCTTTAGAGGTTAGAAGGATCGATCATCATGAAATCTTCAAACTGGTCGGAAAAGTCATGTTCATGTCCATCGGGACATGCGGTACGTACCAAACTGGTCAGAAGTGACATGTTGCGTCCTAACTCAGGTTCCACTCGTTGATCTTGAGTTCTGGCTTGACTGTTGGTCTTAGAATGTCGAATGGGTCGGGAATGACTTGCTGTGGGACAGTCAATTCGTTCATCAGGTCGTGGTTCCAGCCTTAGGTCATTTCCGGATGTACGCGGGTTGATTCTGTAAACGGCACTGTTCGTTGATCTGGTACTGTTGGATGGGTGAACCTCGGTTGGACTGATCTGAACGTCCCGATAACCATGCTGGGCGGGTTCCTCGTACTGGGGTGCATCAGTTTGGCCAGTCCGCCTCGACAAGGTACCAGTTTGACCAGTCCGCCTCGACAAGGTACGAGTTGGACAGTGCAAGCCGTGCAACTCGCCCAATGGGCGAGTTTGACAAAACAAGCATTCCTTTGGCTCTCCTTTACGTTCTTCTCCAAATCCCGATCGAAACGCTTTTCTTTTCGTCTCAATCGGATTTTCCGTTGAGATTTTACGATCAAAACAAATTAGACGCACAGTTCGGACCACTCAAACTCGCTGAGCGGGCGAGTTGTACGAAACGAGCCGCCTAAGTCGCCTGTTTGGCGAGTTTGACCAGTACAACTTCCGAACGGGCGAGTTAGACGTGACGAGCCGTCTAACTAACCGAACAGGCGAGTTGGACGAAGCAAGCAATCTAACTTTCCCATTGGGCGAGTTGGCCAATCTAATTCGCCAAACGGGTGAGTTGGACAGGATGAGCACTCTTTTGGCTCACCTTTGTGTTCTCCTTTGATTCCCGATCGAAGCGTTTTCTTTTGTTCTTAATCAGAATTTCCGTTGAGATTTTACGATCAAAACAAGTTGGACGCACATCTTGGACCAGTATAACTCACCGAACGGGCGACTTGGACGTAACGAGCCGTCTGACTTGCCCTTTGGGCGAGTTGTACGAAGCGAGCCATCTAACTCGCCCATTGGGCGAGTTGGCCAATCCATCACGCCAAACGGGCGAGTTGGAATGGATGAGCCCTCCTTTGGCTCACTTTTTCATTCTCCTTCGAGTCCCGATTGAAACGCTTTTCGTTTCGTATCAATCGGAGTTTCTGTTGATATTTCACGATCAAACAAGTTAGACGCACATGTCGGACCAGTCCAACTTGCCGAACGGGTGAGTTGTACGAAACAAGCCGTTTAACTCGCCCGTTTCGGCAAGTTTGACAAGTTTAACTCGCCGAACGGGCGAGTTGGACGTAACGAGCCGTCTAACTCTCCCATTGGGCGAGTTGGACGAAGCAAGCCATCTAACTCGCACATTGAGCGATTTGAATGGATGAGCACTCTTTTGGATCACCTTTGCCTTCTCATTTGAGTCCTGATCAAAACTCTTTTCGTTTTGTCTCAATCAGAGTTTCCGTTGAGATTTTACGATAAAAACAAGTTGGACGCACACTGTCCAACTCGCCCCAATGGCAAGTTGGATTTATTCCCTAAAACTCACCTCATGGCGAGTTGGGCAGGCTCTGATGAGCTTCTCCTTGAGTTCTCTTTCGAATCTTGATCGGAACGCTTTTTGTTTCATCTCAATCGGAGTTTCAGTTGAGATTTTACGTAGAAAAACAAGAGAGGCTCGCCTAAAGTCCTTGGCTTGCTCCTACTCGGCCTCTTGGGCGTCCTACTTGCCCACTTGGGCATCCTCCTCGCCCTATTGGGCATCCTCCTCGTCCTATTGGGCATCCTCCTCGCCCTATTGGGCATCCTAAACACGACCAGGAAGAACTATTATTGTTACCATTCTTAAGGGGTGTACAGACACGAGAAGAGGAAGAAGAGATGAGCAAGCAAAACGGAGAAGGGGTGAACCCAAACCTTCGAATAAACTAAGCTATGGGCGGCTTGGAACTTTTTGAAATTAGACTTGGAATTTTTGTAGGAAGGTTCTAAGAAATAAAGACGCTTCGGAGATCGCCATAAAACTTTCGGGAACCTAGGATGTAGGACAATAGTCTAGGGAACTAATTCTTGGGCATTCTCCTGTCTCGATCTATTGTTCTGCGGCTACTCAGGCAGATCTTGCAAACTTATTAAGCTCTTGGAAAATCAAGAAACGATCACCACACACACCCAGCTCGCTTCATAAGGAAAGAATGAACTAGAAACAAAAAAGTCGTATTAAAACCGACTCGTTCCTAGAAATTTCTTAAAACCGACGAATTCCTAGTCGTCAACCTGAAAGTCACCAAGCCATAATCCTAGCGACGTCTTTAAACCGATCTGGATTATCGACCATCCCAATCTTCGAAAGAAAAAATGAACAAAACCGTTCAAAATATCGGTTCAGCCGTTTTCTTTCGTTGAAAAAGGGAGGGAGTAGGTACGTATACTAAATTCGTATACTCCCATATTTCAATTTTTTTTTGTCTCGGCATCAAGAAAATGCTTTCGACAACGCAAACTCTCACAGTAGTAAACAGAAAATCATTTAGGCCATGCGGTGCCTCAAAAAACCGATCATCCATTTTCGTATAACTATGACATTTTATACGGAAGCGCCTACGAGAAAACAAGATCGGTGTCATGAAAAACGACTTCACAATGCGGAAAAGAGAACGAGGAAAACACATTCCTCGCGCAAATATCACGAGTAATCTGCGAGAGACATTCTCAATTTACTTCTATGCCATTCACTTCTCGTAAAACTTACGCGAAACATCCTTCGTATAGCCACACCAAGTTATGCGAAGAAACTTTTGGAAATGAACACATCAAGTTTTACGGAGAAGCGTTTTGGACAATTTGCGTATAGCTAAAAAAAAAAGTTTTGACTCGTCTGTCAACGAAAAAAACTAAACTTTATCTATTCATACTACGATCTTACAGATCTCACTCCTTAGCCATGCGGCTCGCCGGATTCTGCCTCTCATCTCCCCTTGTTCATTCCGAACATGCAATCATCTCGCACAGGTTATTTATCTAGCCTTTTAGGTTTTGTCGTCATCATACAAAACCAAAAAAATTTCGTACGACTATATCATGTAAAACTCTGACTCTCCCCGTCGATCTCGACAAACACTCTTTGGCCTTCAGCCAATTACGCCTTCCGATAAAAATCCTAACTGGAATTTTGTATCCTCTTTAGGAAAGTTCTAAACTAACATAACCTTAATGTTAAAACGAATGTGCAATAATCTATCTGTGACCAGCAACGTCCTCGACTATTCGGCTGAACACATCCTTCAGACAGAGCCAAAATGTTTGAGCAACCACTGCTCCACCCAACCACTTAGCGACAAAACGACAATCCACGAGTAGTTTAAAAACTCTAAGTGAAAATAACTATTGTATAACCCATAATCGGATTCACAAAGCCACGGATTACATCATCATCGAAGAAGAAGAGAAAAAAGTCTTGTCTCAGAAATGGAAGCCAATGAAGAATTCGTCAAAGAATCCAGGGTCGAATCAAAAATTAAAGATGAAAAACCCTCGCAATGACAAAAGCGTTCGTCGCGGATACGAAGAAACACAGGGAGCGCATAACTATGCTATTAAATCCGGATCATAGCAAGGACGGACGACGGGCAACACGTGGACCTAAAATCCAAATTACAATGAAAACGCCTTCTGCGACTTTCAACAAACCAGCGGACACTCGACCATTAATTCCAAAGTTCTTGGTGCGAGGTTGGATGCAAAGCTGCTCTCCGGAGAACTTACCAGAGTCTCCAGTGTGAAAGATCTCATCCGCGACTCGGACCGCCCCCCATAAAATGACAGGACTCCTCAAGCGGAGGACCCTTCCCAAGGGAACCAATCGAGAGAAAAGCGCGGAAGAAGGCAGGACGAGAATGGCAACGACGACAACCGTCGCAGGGTAAACATGATCATCGATGGATCGCAATATTGCAGCGATACCGTCTCAGCCATCAAAGCTTATCAGCGTAAAGCCGAGACAAGCGCAAGTTCGCCAATCGGATCCAAGCCCAATGACACTCTGAAAGGAGAAATCACTTTCGATGAAGAAGAGGCCGGAGGGATCGATCAGCCACATTGCGATCCACTCGTAATTGATCACGTGATAAGAGATCTTGAGGTCGCTACGGTTCTCATCGACACGGGAAGAACGATCAATGTCATCTTTCGCGACACTCTCAAAAGGATGAGCATCGAGCTAAGCGAAGTTGTACCATCACCTAAGCCGCTAACCGGTTTCTCTGACACGACATCAATGACCCTCGGGTCAATCAAATTACCCCTTGCGGCAAAAGAAGTCACCAAAATTGTCGATTTCGTGGTCATCGACCACACGGTCATCTACAACGTCACCATGGGCACACTTTGGCTAAACGCCATGAAGTCAGTCCCATAGGCATTAAGTTCCCAACCCATAACAGGATTGCCGTGATTTGGGGCAGCCAGAAGAAGTCGAGACGCTGCTTCCTGGCCGAGCACAAGCTAAGACAACTCACGAACACCGCGATGGTAAAGACCAAACGCACAAAGATAGCCTAGGTGTCAGCCAAAAATACTTCAGAAAAAGACGACCAAGAACTGTTAGCTCAAGCAACGGCCAATGAACAATTAGTTCTAGTGCCCGACGCGTCAAGCCCACCGGAGAAGACAAATCCAACGGAATACGTCGACCCAGCAACTTACGGAATCAACACAAACACAACGGACGAGTAAACAGACTCGCCCAAACAAGAAAAACTACGAGATGGCTTGATCCTCGAAAAGGGTACGTAGGCAGCTTGTCAAAAGACGAGTTCAGCTATCTCCCTCTCTAAAAAGGGGCGGAGTGGGTACATACGAATACTCGTATATTCCCACATTCAGTCATCTGCGTAATGCAACAGGTTAGAGATTGGATGACCAGGGGGCTGTAATCCATGATCCAGAGCAGCAGCTCTAGAAGATGCTAATGCTAAGAATGTTGCAGCTAATTCTCAGGCTGTAGCTGATGAAGATGACCAGGATGTTCGACCCAAAGCGTTGGCTGATTACAACTGTCCAGATCAGTACTACGCCAATAAATATGCAATTCGTCCTCCTACTTTCTAGAGGCACAATTACAAGTTGAAGCCTGAATACTTTACACTGTAGGACAGTCACTTTATCATGGTCACCCACATGAGCATCTGATTGACCATTTGGAGTGGTTCGAGGATCTTATATCTGCTATCAAAGACAATGGAGTCTCTGAGGACGACCTTCTTTGCGAGTGTTGGGGTCAAAAACGATACTCTCAAAATCAGCATCTAAAAATCGCTTTTCCATACGAATGCAGTCTCGAAACTGTCTCAACGAAAGTTTCCGGGCCAAAACTTGAAAGAAAGGAACACAGACCGACCAACTCGCCGAACGGGCGAGTTGGACGGCACAGAATGACCAACTTGCCGACAGGGTGACTTAGGTGGCACGAGCAATATGACTCTCTTTTTCGGCAAGTTGGATCAATCAATCCATTTTCACCTCGTCCTTATTAACTCCCTCTTTCGATGCTTGATCGAACTTATCTTTGTGCTGTCTCGATCAGGCTTGACATTTGAACTTTACCGAACGAACTCGTTTTCTCGAGAAATGATCGGGTCGATCGTATAAGACGGTAATGGTTAACTAAACACCTAGAGGCAACACTCCATACAAAAGATCCTAACACTCGGAAGACGTCGTCTTAGCAATGCCCTTTCGATAAAATCGTAGAAACACCTAAGTCAGAAAACAGCCAGATGAGGTCTAAAGCTCGGCTAAAGGCCCACTCACGATTTTATCCAAAATTAAGCCCAAACCTTGTGGTGGTTTATGTTTTATTTTTCAGGAAGGTCTAAATGTTAAGTTCGGAAGATAAATGTCAAGATCAGAGGATAAATGTTAAGTTTCCGGAGATAATCATGAATATCGAAGAAAAAAGATTATTTTCGCGAAGTGATAAATTCGACCAAGGGCAGAAGGGGAAAAGAGAAAACCACCTCTGGAGGAGTATATAAGGACTTCAAGGGTGATGATTCAAGGGACACACCAAAATCTCCACTTAGAGTAAACATAGCTTAGCACTTAGAGAATTTAGGCAACTTTCCGTTTTTGTTATTCGAGCTGCGACTCAACTAGAGTTTTGGAGTCTTAGGTTACTAGAACTAGGGATCTCGCCGAAAGCTCTCATAGCCAAGGCTCCTATTCTGTTGTAAACTCTCATACGCAAATTCGGAATAAGACATCTATTTGCTCTCTTTTCGATTATAACTTTGTTTTTTGATATTTACTTTGTATTCTAACTGACATATATTTGCTCATACACAAATTCCTATCCTTTATGAATGCCTTCTCTGGATACAATCAGATTAGAATTAATCCCGACGATCAAGAGAAGACCGCGTTCATAACTGACCACATCACTTACTGTTACAAGGTAATGCCATTCGGTCTCAAGAATGCTGGCGCAACTTATCAACGGCTTGTCAACCGTATGTTCTCATAACAGCTTGGAAAAACAATGGAGATTTACATCGACAATCTGCTCGTAAAATCCCTCAAAGAACAAGATCATATCCCCCACCTCCGAGAATGCTTTGAAAGGCTAAAACTCGACAAAATGAAACTGAATCCCGCGAAGTGTAGGTTTACAGTGGCATCGGGAGAATTTCTGGGTTACCTCGTGACCTACCGTGGGATCGAAGCTAACCCGAAACAAATCACCGCACTAATCGAAATGGCTTCTCCAAAAACTAAACGAGAGGTACAGAGATAGACCGGTAGGGTGGCAGCACTAAACAGATTTATATCACGATCGACGGACAAATGTTTTCCCTTCTAGGACACCTTGAAGGGGAACAAGAGATTCGAATGGTCTGAGGAATGCGAAAAGGCCTTCCAATAGATGAAGCATTACTTGGGCACTCCCCCGGCAGAGTGGCATCTCTAAACAGATTTATATCACGATCGACGGACAAATGTTTTCCCTTCTATGACACCCTAAAGGGGAACAAGAGATTCGAATGGTCTGAGGAATGCGAAAAGGCCTTCTAACAGCTGAAGCATTACTTGGCCACTCCCCCGGCACTCGCAAAACCTGTAGAAGGAGAACCTCTCTTCCTGTACATCGCATTATCAACCACGACAGTAAGCGGCGTCCTTATCCGAGAAGAACACGGCGAGCAAAAGCCCATTTTCTACATAAGCAAAACTTTTCTTGACGCAGAGACGCGCTACCCGATGATTGAAAATTGGCACTTGCAGTAGTAATGTCAGCACGAAAGCTAAGGCCGTACTTCCAGTCCTTTATGATTGCAGTACTCACATCATTCCCACTGCGGGCTATCTTGCATAGTCCCAGTCAATATGGGAGATTGGCAAGATGGGCGATCGAACTAAGCGAGTACGACATCGAGTTTCGAGCAAAAACCTGCGCGAAATCACAAGTACTCGCTGATTTCTAAGTAGAACTCCCTGTGGGATGCACAACCAGATGATAACCCGACTCGACCTGGACCCTCCACGTCAACGGATCCTCATCCAAGCAAGGTTCTGGGATAGGAATCCGACTCATGTCACTAACGGGGGAAGTACTGGAACAATCATTCCGACTAATCTTCCACACCTCAAACAACGAAGCTGAGTACGAATCCCTGATCGCAGGATTACGATTGGCACACAGCTTGAAAATACGCAACATTCACGTACTGTGACTCCCAACTTGTGGCAAGCCAATACAGCGGGAAGTACGAAGAAAGAGACCAAATAATGGACACCTACTTAAAAATCGTTCGAGAATTAGCTCAAAGCTTCAACCATTTTGCGCTCACCCGGGTTCCGAGAGCCAAAAACGCTCAGGCCGACGCCCTAGCTGCCTTAGCATCCAGTTCGAACCCAGGGTTAAGCAGGGTGATTCCTGTAGAATTCATAGAACATCCTAGCATCAGACCACCCGTTGTCATAATTCTTATCGACTCTCCCGACGATGATACTAGCGAAGTCGACGACCTAGCCACGCAAGAGTCCAAGGGAATAGAATACGTAATCAACGAGCCTTGGACGGAGGCAATCCTTGCGAATATTGCTAATGGAAAACTCTTGGCAGAAAAATGGGCTGCCCGAAAGATGAAAACCCAAGCCGTACGATAAATCTTGGTTGACGAAGAACTATACAAGTGGAGATTTTCAGGGCCACTCATGACCTGCCTAGAAGGAGAAAAGGCACGAAAGATAATGGAAGAGATCCATTCTGGTTCCTGTGGAAATCACTCTGGCGGAAGGTCTCTTGCAGTCAAAATAAAACACCACGGACACTAGTGGCTAACAATGATCAAAGATTGCGAGGACTTTGCGCGGAAATGCGAAAAGTGCCAAAGGCACGCCCAAATATCCCTCAACCAGAAGAGGTCCTCTCATCGATCTCGGCACCATACACATTCATGCGATGGTCAATGGATATAGTCGGACCCATGCATAGATCGAAACAAAAAAGATTCTTGCTGGTCTTGACGGACTTCTTCTCAAAGTGGGTGGAAGCAGACTCCTACGCAAGCATTAAGGACGCCCTAGTCGAAAGCTTTGTATGGAAAAATATTGTTTGCAGGCATGGAGTTCCGTACGAAATCGTAACAGACAATGGGTCCCAATTCATTTCGACCAGATTCAAGGCCTTCTGCAAAAAATGGAAGATACGACTGACAAAATCAACCCCTAGATACCCGCAATGCAATGGCCAGGCTGAAACTACTAATAAAACCATCCCTGATGGACTCAAAAAAACGTTTGGACGCCAAGAAAGGTAGATGGGCCGACAAACTTGAAGGAGTCCTACTGTTGCATCTCACAACTCCGAGACGTGCAACGGAAGAATCCCGTTCGGTCTCGTATACGGAGCAGAATGCATGATCCCAGAGGAGATCGAGTTTCCCGGAGTACGTAGAAGGTTAATCCAAGAAATAGAAGAGTCAAACAATCTGATGCTGCTCGACGAACTTGACCTGATCAACGAACGCCGGGATCAGTCCCTTATACGAATCCAAAATCATCAACATGTAGCCGCAAAGTACTATAACGCTAACATACAAAGCCGCAAATTCAAAAAGGTGACTTAGTCCTTCGAATTTTTTTCCAGAACAACGATGAAAGGAACGCTGGAAAACTTGGAGTAAACTGGGAAGGACCCAACAAAGTAATAATGGTCGTCCGACCAGGCTCGTACGAAATCGTGAATATGCAGGATATCATAATTTCGAGAATTTGGAATGCGATGCACCTCAAGAAATACTACCATTAAAACAATGCCTTGAACTGAACTACGAGACGGTTTGATCACTGAAAAGGGTACGTAGGCAGTTCGTCGCAAGACGAGCCCAGCTGTCCCCCTCATAAAAAGGGGGGGGGAGTGGGTAAGTATACTCGTATACTCCCAAAAACTCGAAACTATTAGTTCTAAATTCGATTTTTTTTTCAAAACTTTTTTCGGAAAAGATTTCCCACAATTCAACAACTCGCTCCACAAAATCGATGAAAAAAATCAACCTTCGACGTAGCGAGACGTCGCTAACGCTCGAAGGACTCCTTTCTTTGTCGTAAAAACTTCCCGAAATAAAATACTCACACCAAAAACAGTCCATCTACGATTATAAAACACACAAACCTTCTTAACACGTATCCTTTGAGAAGAATCAAGAACGGTAATAGCCACCAATAAGTTTGTTTCTGATCACAACAAACTCTTAACTTCCTAAACAGACTAAGCCATCTCGTAGAGATAGCTCTCAAACGCCCGACACAAGGGTAATAGCGCTATAAAAGAAATCCAAAATTTTGGTCAGCACTTTTGGGAGGCTAAAATAATGTCCCCGAAGAGATGCTCGATTCCTACCATACGAGTCACCTAAGCCAATAACATATCACGGACTCTAAAGCGGGATGGAACCAGGTCGAAAACAATACATGAAACGTAAGTCAGAGTAGTCACCACACCCCTAAAACCCTGATTAAACCTAGGTCTTGCCCTAAACCCAACACACTGGTCTCTAACGTCTCAAGGCATGATATCAAAAAGATACGAGATCCTAAAACCATGTCTCTTCGCCCACATTTAATCGCTCTCGGAACTTTGGAAAACTTTTCAAACATCCCGAACGAGCAAAGAATAGGACGATCAGCAAAAGAGTTGAGAACGAGATGAAAAATCGTATCCTCTCCTCTGTATTGAAGTCTAAATCTATAAAGATACACGATAGAACCTTGGAAAACAAGGACAAAGTTCATTTACAAAAAAGGAGGGTCGCATAAGCGAATGGGATTCAAAGCCACAAACGGCCAGTCCTGAGATTAAAACATGGCCACACTCGGCCGGATCAAAACACAAACAGATAACATTAAAATAAACAAAGTCTCATACGAGAATGCGAACTCAATCGTCCTCCGCACGTGGAGCCTCAACTTAACCAATCATCCTTATCCGTACTCGGAACCTCCTCTCCTGCACCTTCCTCTGATGTAGGATCCTAACCGTCGGCGCCACCCGAGCAATATGTTAATACACATCCGGATTTCAGGCCTGCGAGAATAAGGTCGAAGTCCCCATCCCCATCCGCTAACTCCGCTCTGTGAGCAGAAAGCTTGGCATTCTCAGTTCGCGGGGACGGTGGTGCATCACCATGGAACAACTAGACCTGTTGCATCCCTCTCTCTATGCTTGCTAGGGCCAAGTCCCTAACATGGACAACCGCCAACGAATCAAGGAAATCAGCGATCCTCGCCAGACGGGTCTGAAACTCTGCACAAACGATCTCCCGCTCCTTGTCCATCGCACCAACCGACGATTCTTCCCTACTCTTGATATTACGCTTTAGTCGGCACAATTCTGAATACTTATCCATCTTCGCCTCTTTCGCTTTAAGCAACCATCTAGCAGTCTTCTTAAGATCCCGCTCCAACTCACTGATCCGAGACTCGAACTGGGCTATCTCAAGGGAATGGGCACCCTCGATAACTATCAACATCCCTTCAAACTGCTATGACTTCTCTCGCGATTCCGCCAATTCCTTAACTGATCATCCCATTGATCACCGAGACAAACTGGGAAACAAGGGAAAAGAAGCGGTCAAGAATCAGTCGATGCACGAAAAAGAAAGAGTTTTTTTCCAAACTATACCTTAGCACGATGTCTGGACACCGTTGCATGAAGAGATTCAGTCTCAGGGGGCTAACTGTTGGGGTCAAAAAGGTACTCTCAAAATCAGCATCTAAAAATCGCGTTTCCATACGAATGCAGTCTCGAAACCATCTCAACGAAAGAAAGGAACACGGACCAACCAACTCGGCGAATAGGCGAGTTGGACGGCACGACACAACCAACTTCCCCGTACAGAAAGTTGGACAGCACGACACGACAAACTCGCCCGTGCGGCGAGTTGTACAGCACGACACAACCAACTCGCCCGTACGGCGAGTTGGACGGCACACCACAACCAACTCTCCCGTACGGCGAGTCCAACTCGTCGTACGGGCGAGTTGGATGGATCAAGATGACCAACTTGCTCGTTTGGCAAGTCGGATCAATCAATCCATTTTCACCTCGTCCTCGTTAACTCCCTCTTTCGATGCTTGATCAAAATTATCTTTGTTCCGTCTCGATCATGATTGACATTGGAACTTTACAGAAAGAACTGGTTTTCTTGAGAAAGAATCGGGTCGATCGTATGAGACGGTAACGGTTAACTAAACACCTAGAGGCATACGCCCCCCACAAAATATCCTAACTCTCGAACAACGTCGTCTTAGCAATGCTCTTTCGATAAAATCGTAGAAATGCCTAAGTTAGAAAACAACCCAATGAGGTCTAAAGCTCGGTTAAAGGCCCACTCATGATTTTATCCGAAATCAAGCCTAAGCTTTGTGACGGTTTATCTTTTATTTTGTAGGAAGGGATAAATGTTAAGTTCGGATGATAAATGTCAAGATCAGGGGATAAATGTTACGTTTTCGAAGATAATCATGAAGATCGAGGAAAAAAAGGAATATTTCCATGAAATGATATATAATTTCGACCAAGAGCAGAAGGGGAAAAAGAAAACCGCCTTTGGAGGAGTATATAAGGACTTCAAGGGTGGTGATACAAGGGACACACGAAAATCTCCACTCAGAGTAAACATAGGTTAGCACTAAGAGCATTTAGGCAACTTTTAGTTTTTGTTATTCGAGCTGCGACTCAACTAGGGTTTTACAGTCTTAGGTTATTAGAACTAGGGATCTCGCCAACAGCTCTCATATCCAAGGATCCTACCCTGTTGTAAACGCTCATACGTAAATTCAGAATAAGACATATATTTTCTCTCTTTTCGATTCTAACTTTGTTTTTCGATATTTACTTCGTATTTTGACTGATTGGCGTGTGGTTTAGCAGATATCCTCTGGGAAAATAGGGTTTACCTTGCTTTCCTAATTCAATGGAAATCGACAGTGCGAATTTCAGTTTCCACAGCGAGCTCTTCAAGTACCTACTTGCTGGAGATGCTTCGTTTTGGATTAAGCAGTTCACCAGGATTTCTTACATCCTGGACTGAAAAAAACGCCTTACTGCGTAAAATCTTTTATGATGCGCGATCAGAGTACTTGAGGAACAGAACTGCTACATTCACACATGAGCCTACAAAATCTTCAAAAACTCCTGGATCAGATTCAAGTAATATCAGAGAGAATGTCCAGACCATAGGTTCAAGAGGTACAACTGCTTAGTACCTTCTTCAAAGGCATTGCTTTGGTTTACCAGATTGCTCTAGACATAGCTAGTGAGCGAAACTTCAACACTAGGAATCCAAAAGAAGTTGTGAGATTTATTGAGAGCTGAGCACCCAACAATAGCACCAAGAACACTGATTTGGAGAGGAAGAAATCGGCTGCTAGCTTGGGAAAATAGGAGATGCATGAAGTTAAGTCTAATATGGACAATGTTCATAAGCTTCTCAAGAAGCAGGTGAGCTTTTCAGAAGATGTAGAGGCTGTTGATACCACCATTGATGAGGGCGACAAAGAGGATGTTAACTACATTAGTGGCACTAGTTTTCAGAGGTCGGGGAATCAGGGTGGAAACAAAAACTTAGATGGCACTGGTCAAAGGAGTAATTACAACCAAAGTTCGCTGTACCAGAAACCTTACTGCAACAACATGTGCTATGGAACTTATTCTTACAAGAATCCTCCACCAACAACTCAATAAAGCAAGATAGAAAGCATAACTAATCAGGTTCTTGAGGGTCTGTAGAAGCTGACAGTGGAATGTGGGAACTGAAATTCACACCGTCGATTTCCATAATCAGAGGAAAGCTAAGAAATCCTAATTTTCCTTGAGGTCTCGAATTTTTGCTGAGACTAACGACAAGTAGTGAAGTTATGAAAAAAACACGAAATAAAATAAATCGAGAAGAACAACAGAGCAATAGAGATTTTTTTAGAATCTGTATATGAGCGTTTACAACAGGTAAAGGCCTTGGTCGCAAGAGCTGTCAGCGAGTTTCCTATTTCTAACAAGCTAAGACTTGAAAACCTAATTGGGTTGCCCCTCGATAACAAAAACAGAAAGTCTCCTAAACTGCTCTAATTTCAAAGTTGCAGAGAATTTTGTGTGTGTGCGTCCCTCTCCCTTGCTTCTCTTATATAGGTCTTCAAGATCGGTCATCTTTTCTTTTTTGCCCCTGATTCGAGTTTATCCCTTCGCAAAAATCTGCCTTATCTTCACGATTTTCTATAATTACCTCAAAACTTGTCAATTATCTTCTTTTAATTTATCTTCTACATATATCCGGTAGCCCGTGATTATAGTTGGGCTCGTTCTTGTCAAAAACCGTAAGTAGGATATTATTGCGTTTTAGACCTTCCAGGTCGTTTTGCGAAGTAAGCGATTTTTATGATTTCTTTCGGAGAAATAATCCTTCGTATGATTACACGATGCTGGCTCCGCAAAATAATACACCAATTGTATAGTCGAGATAACATTGGTGTTTAAGTTAACCGTTACTTTTTATACGATTGACTCGGAGTTTTTTCGAGAAAACAAGTCTTTGTGATTTTTATCGTAAAACTTCAATGGAATGTCCAATCGATACGACACAAGATATCCTCATCCTTTAGCTCCAAGATATCCTCTAGCTCCAAGATATCCTCTATAATCAACTGATTAAACCTCAGTAATTAGTCTGCAATGTCATGAGGAAAATTTGATCTTTCAGGGGTTTCAAGCGGTGTCGATCGGCAACAGATATATGTTTCGGTTGATGTGGAAGTTGTGGTGTTGATTAATGTGGAGGTCGTGGTGTCGATCGATGATAAGGTCGGATCACTAATATTAGTTTCATCTTCTATTCTCGGCTCTCCAAATCCTTGCTATCCATCATCCTCTACCGTATATCTAATCATAGATTCCATCTCAATTTCTATATTTGATGCAGCATCATAGAGAAATTTCTAGAGGAAGACGTTACTGATGTCATTCCAAGTAGTAAGGAACTGTGGTGGTAGCTTCTTGAACCAATGAGTTGCATCTCGAGCGAGGGTGCATGGGAAGAGTTCGCAGAAGTAGTGGTCTTGAGGGACTCCATTGAAGATATACAATACCATTTCCTCATTTAAGTTGATATGATCCATTGGTTGTTCGTGAGAAAATCCATGAAAGGGACGCTGCTCCATAGCAGTGATATATATAGGTTTCAGCTCAAAGTCATCCCTCTAAGAAACAGTACGTTAAGATCACATTCTCATCATACTCAAGTATAAGCACTTCGATTTCCTATGTCTTCTCGCCAATAGTATTGATCGATACTAAGTAGTTGGTGTCGACTGACGTCATAGTGTTGGTATCAATCGACGACGAGGTGTTGGTGTTGATCGATACTCGTTTCTATTCACTGCCGATCGTTGCTTGGAGGGTGTCGACTGCCCTCTTAGACTTATGATTCATAAGTAAATCAGTAGATTCCTTCTTCGTAGAGCCCAAAATCCTCTTCTCATCGCTTCTAGGTACTAAGATATATATACCTGAAACACAAGAGAAAACTTTTTTTATGTAAGTAAACTAAAACAGAAAATAAAAACGTAGACTAAACCTATTAGTCACCCTTGTGCTTCTCAGTTGTCCTATTATTCTAGGTTCAAGTAATCAGTCACACTCCGCGTTATTCCACTACTCTAGATCCTTGTATTACTAGCCACCTTAATGTAGAGATCCATAGATAACCTAGCAATCCTATGACTATCATTTTGACATTAAGAACATGAAATCCCTAAACCTAACAAGATGATTACTTTGATATGGAAGCAATAACACAAGTCATAGTCTGAATAAGTAACATATATATATAAATCAATATAGAAACTAAAAGTTCCAATCAATCTCATAAAGGAGAATTGATCTTCTCTCTAAAGCTTAGCCGTCAATAATGGCTTAGAAAACTATACAAATTAGTTCTAAACTCGTCCAAGGGTATTCTAGTAATTTCTGATGGCTTCTGGGCTTAAGTCGGCCATAAAACAATTTGGGCCTGTCTTCTGGGACCACCATTGATCGACACCAAGGCTGGTCCGTCGATCGATACTCATTCATCTCCTCGAGAGATTCCTCACGCAAGGCAGGCAGGCAACTCTTTAGTAAATTGGGCATAACTTTAGATCTAACCGTCAGACGAACCTCAAACAGGTGGCATTGGAATCAACTCAAAGCTCTATCTTGTGTCAATTTATCATCTCAATCGCACAGTTGGAATAACTCAATCCATAGATAAACTTCTGACACATCTTCGCAGTTATGCATCTCAAACAGATCAAGAATCACCAAAGTACTCCATAATGTACCTGAACCTGAAAACACTCTAATACAACTCCAGAAACATATAAGACACTCTAAATAGGGCTGATATCATGGCCTAAAAGTGGCAAAAATCAGAGCCTATCAACTCCCTCAGACTTATCCTTTTGCTTGTCCTCAAGCAAAGAATATCACAATCTGAAAGAGGTTTGAAAACATAGTGACTCACAATATCTCTAACATAACCTTATCACTTCTACTATGTTGCAACCACATCAAATAAATTTCAATCTCAGGGGAACTTTATCTACCTTATCCTAGTATAGCAACCAAAATCCATTATACTAACAACTTAGATAATACTAGTCTGATTCACCACTCTAATAACCCCATTTCTTGCATAAAATAAAAGTGCAGGCTTTACCTTAGAAGTATCGATCAAAGGACCCATGGACTCTTTATCCCTCCAAGTATCTGAGCTCACAAGTAGTCTTCTCTGATCCATTTCCTCTCTCTTTTTTCTCTTCTCTGAATCTTTTTGGATCTCAAAATCAATGGACAATGATTGCTGATACACTCCATCTTGCCAACTTATTTTTGATTTTCTTTTTTATTTTTTAATTATTTTAATTATTTTTTATGTTTGCGCAAAGTTGTAGGCAAATAGTGTAGTCATCGGTAATGTACCTAGCCCTCGCTTCCAACGATGTGTGATCATTCCTTTGAGTTAGAATAGTGGGGTCATCGGTAATATACCTACCGCTCTGCATCTCATGAAATCATTTCAATCTATTCATTTCTTTAGATGCCAAAGCGAGAGAGAGAGAGAGAGAGAGAGAGAGAGAGAGAGAGAGAGAGAGAGAGAGAGAAAGAGAGAGAGAAGGGAATAAGAAGCACACATACTTTTACCTTCCAGACATGTAGAAGGAATCCTATCCAATGTATACCAATCCCCAAACCAAGCAAATTAGTTTGTATTAGGTTGGATGTCAGCTTCGGTTCCTTCAAACTTTCTAAGCAAGTGTGATATAGTGACATGATGATCCACTTTGGTATCTCTTGTACTCTGCAATCAACAAGTCTAAGAATGGTCCTATAGAGTGGTTAGTAAACAGGTAAAATTATTAATATGATCATAATCCCCTTCTTGACTCTATGAAAAAGTTTTGGAAAACTTATAGATATAACATACAAAAGCTCAAAATAAATAGAAAGCATCAGCGAACCTCTCCCAGACTTAAATAACACAGTACGCAGTCTTATCCCCTCTTGGTTTAGTTAGGGAATAACTAAATTATAAGTAAAAGTTGTAGAGAAAGTCCAGTATACCAAACTCCGAAAGGAGTCTCGACCAATTATGTGGTATTAGTGTTGATAGATGGTAAACCTTCTGAGCCATCGACTGATGGTGATCTGATGTTATCCACCGTTGGTGTTCTCGAACAGTCTACCCCTTCTATTTAAAAACCTTCAAAACTAAAACAAAATTCGATATTAAAAATAGCATAAGTAAAAACCAATTAAAAACTAACTAAACAATGGGTTTCTTTCCACTCAGCGTTTGGTTATAGTCATTAGCTTGGCTTCTTGGAACTATGATTTAGTCCAGATGAGATTGAGAACTTGTTCAAAAACAGTTCCCAGTGTTCCAATATCTCCAACTTCAGCTCAGTTTTTTGAAAGCCTCCATAGACTCTTCTCCTTTGTCTATCATCTCAACAATAAGGAGTGCACAAATATTTGCAAATGGTTGCAAGAAGCATCTGCTGCGCACTCTGTATTTCCTAAATCATCTGAGAAGTGAGGAATTAGTGACAATTCAAAACCACCCTTGTCATTTTCCTCTTCTTCCAGTTCCTCTTCTTCTTCTTTCTGCTCCTTCCCTCAAACTTGGCTGTTTGTGTCTCTGCGTGAAGAGATACGCTAGGGATGTCGATCGATACCCCTAGCGTATCGTGTTGATTGATGATCGGTTCGAAGAGACTTTCTCATCATCATCTTCTAGACCTTATATTTCTTGAGAAACAACCGCATGCCGAGAATCTACTACTATCTCAATGCAGTATCCCATATGCTCACTTATGTCAGGTGGAATAAGTAGCTCTACTTTGGAAATAATACTAGGAACCTCAAACTTCACATGATCATGTAGTCTTCTCTGATCCCTTTACTGATGTCATTCCAAGTAGTAAGGAACTGTGGTGGTAGCTTCTTGAACCAATGAGTTTCATCTCGAGCGAGGGCGTAGAGGAAGAGTTCGCAGAATAGTGGTCTTGACGGACTCCATTGAAGATACACAATTCCATTTCCTCCATTAAGTTTATATGATCCATTGGTTGCTCGTGAGAAAATCCATGAAAGGGACGCTGCTCCATAGCAGTGATATATATAGGTTTCAGCTCAAAGTCATCCCTCTCAGCAACAGTAATCAACTGTCCTGAATTGTTGGGAGCTCGACCTTCGTTAAGATACCATTCTCATCATACTCAAGTATAAGCACTCGATTTTCTATGTCTTCTCGCAAGTAGTATCGAAAGATACTGAGTAGTTGGCGGCTGACGTCATAGTGTTGGTATCGATCGACGACAAGGTGTTGGTGTCGATCGATACTCGTTTCTATTCACTGCTGATTGCTGCTTGGAAGGTGTCGACTGCCCTCTTAGACTTATAAATCAAGCGTGAATCAGTAGAGTCCTTCTTTGTAAAGCCCAAAAATCCTCTTCTCATCGCTTCTTGGTACAAAGATATATGTACCTTAAACACAAGAGAATTTTTTTTATGTAAGTAAACTAAAACAGAAAATAAAAACGTAGAATAAACCTATTAATCAAGTCTGATGGTGATCCTAGCTCTCAGCAATGGCGCCAAATTTTATATCACTCAAATTATCCTAAGAAGTGGTTTTTACTCTGTCAAATAAGAGGATCAATTGTAGTACTTAGGGATCATATTCACAAGGAGTGTGGGCACACAATAGACTATAGATGTTTAGATAAAGCTATGCAAACAATTTATTAAAGCAGTAAATAGTAGACAAGTAAGAAGGTGATTGGTTTGTAAATAATAAGATGAAACAGATAGATCTAAAGATTTATCAATCAATATATTCAAAACACAAATCAAGGATGCTAACGGTTCTATAGATCAAATTCTGGAACTCGAATTTAATAAGCAAGTAATCTAACTCACGCATGCAATCACTAATCAGATGCCTAAGTTCTATGTTCTAGCTCTCACATACAAACAAGGATCGAGCGTCGATCGATACCAATGATTGGGTATCGTTCGATGCTACCTCATAAAAGCATTAACACACATATATATAATGTTCAACTATATCCTATACCAACTCTCGTATGCGCCTAGATATCTAATCAACACATGACTCGGGTTCCGCTAATTAATTGCACTCTTGTGACTCTCAATTGTCCTATTATTCTAGGTTCAAGTAATCAGTCACACTCTCGTGCTATTCCACTACTCTAGATCCTAGTATTACTAGCCACTCTAATGTAGAGATCTATAGATAACCTAGCAATCCTATGACTATCAGATTGACATTAAGAACATGAAATCCCTAAACCTAACAAGATGAGTACTTATATATTAAAGCAGTAACACAAGTCATAGTCTGAATAAGTAACAGATATATAAATCAATATAGAACCAAAAAGTTCAAATCAGTCTCTTAAAGGAGAATTGATCTTCTCTCCAAAACTTAAGACAATGAATAAAATAAAGCTTAGGCGTCAAAATGGCTTAGAAAACTATACAAATTAGGTCTAAACTCGTCCAACGGTATTCTGGTAATTTGTGATGGCTTCTGGGATTAAGCCGGCCATAAAAAATCCAGGCCTGTCTTCTGGGATCACCGTCGATGGACACTAAGGCTGGTCCGTCGATCGACACTCATTCATCTCCTCGTGAGCTTCCCCACGGAAGGCATACAAACCACTCTTTAGTAAAGGGGCATAACTTTAGATCTAACCGTCAGACAGACCTCAAACTGGTGGCATTGGAAATCTAACTTAAATATCTATCTTGTGTCAATATATAAGCTCAATCGCACCATGGGAAGAACTCAATCCATTGATAAACTTCTGACGCATCTGCGCAGTTATGCATTTCAAACAGCTCAAGAATCACCAAAGTACTCCATAACGTACCTGAACCTTAAAACACTCTAATACAACTCCAGAAACATATAATAGACTATAGATAGGGCTGATATCATGGCCTAAAAGTGGCAAATATCAGAGCCTATCAACTCCCTCAGACTTATCCTTTTGCTTGTCCCCAAGCAAAGAATATCACAATCTGAAAGACGTTTGAAAACATAGAGACTCACAATATCTCTAACTATCACTTCTACTATGTTGCAACCACGTCAAATAAATTCCAATCTCAAGGGAAAGTTATATACCTTATCCTTGTATAGCAACCAAATCCATTATACCAACAACTTAGCGAATACTAGTTTTATTCACCCCTCTAATAACTTAGCAAAAAATAAAAGTGTAGGATTTACCTTTGAAGTATTGATCAAAGGACACATGGACTCTTTACCCCTGCAAGTATCTTAGCACACATGTAGTCTTCTCTGATCCCTTTCCTCCCTCTTTTTTCTCTTCTCTGAATATTTTTGGATCTCAAACTCAATGGACAATGATGCTGATACAGTCAATCTTGTCATCTTATTTTTGATTTTCTTTTTCTTTATTTTTTTAAAAAATTAATTATTTTTTCTTTTTGGGCAAAGTTGTAGGCGAATAATGGGGTCATCGGTAATGTACCCACCCCTCGCTTCCAACGATGTATGATCATTCCTTTTAGTTAGAATAGTAAGGTCATCAGTAGTGTACCTATCCCTCTCCATCTCATGAAATCATCTCAATATTTTCTTTTCTTTAGATTCCCAAGAGAGAGAGAGAAGGGAATCAGAAGCACACTGACTTTTACCTTCCAGACATGCAGAAGGAATCCTATCCAATGTATACCAAACCCCAAAGCAAGCAAAGTAGTCAGTATTAGGCTGGATGTCAGCTTCGTTTCCTTCAAACTTTCTAAGCAAGTGTGATATATTGGCAGGATGATCCACTTTGTTATCTTTAGTACTCTCTGCAATCAACAAGTCTAAGAATTTTCCTATAGAGTGGTTAGTAAATAGGTAAAAATATTAATATGTTCATAATCCTCTTCTTGAATCTATAAAACCGTTTTGAAAAACTTATAGATATAATAGATAAAACTCAAAATAAATAGAAAGCATCAGCGAACCTCCCCGAGACTTAGATAATACAGTTCCCAATGTTATCTCGTCCTGGTTTAGTTAGGGAATAACTAAATTATAAGTAAAAGTTGTAAAGAAAGTCTAGTATGCCAAACTCCGAAAGGAGTGTCGCCCATTTATGTGGTATGAGTGTTGGCCGATGGTAAACCATCCAAGCGGTCGACTGATGGTGATCTGATGTTATCCACCGTTGGTGTCTCTAACAGTGTACCCTTTCTCTTTAAAAACCTTCAAAACTTAAACAAAATTTGATATCAAAAATAACATAAGTAAAAACCAATTAAAAACTTACTAAACAATGGGTTGCCTCCCACTCAGCGCTTGGTTATAGTCATTAGCTTGGCTTCTTGAAACTTTGATTCAGTCCAGATGAGATTGAGAACTTGTTCCAAAACAATTCCCAATGTCCAATATCTTCAGCTTCATCACACTTTTGTGAAAGCCTCCATAGACTCTTCTCCTTTGTCTATCATCTCAGCAATAAGGAGTGCACAAAGATTTGCAAATGGATGTGAGAAGCATCTGCTGTGCACTCTGTATTTCCTAAATCATCTGAGAAGTGGGGAATTAATTACAATTCAAAACCACTCTTTGTCCTTTTCCTCTTCTTCCAGTTCCTCTTCTTCTTCTCCTTCTTCTTTCCGCTCCTTCCCCCAGACTTGGATGTTTCTGTCTCTGCATGAAGAGATACGCTAGCGGTGTCGATCGACACAGAGTGTGGAGTGTCGATCGATGCTCGGTTCGAAGAGACTTTCTCATCATCATCTTCTAGACCTGATATTTCTTGAGAAACTACTGCATGCAGAGAATCTATTGGCGGCGAGGGGTTGGTGTCGATTGGCGACGAGGTGTTGCTGTTGATCGATACTCGTTTCTCTTCACTGCTGATTGCTGCTTGGAGGGTGTCGACTGCTTTCTTAGACTTATGAATCATGCGTGAATCAGTAGAGTCCTTCTTTGTAGAGCCCAAAATTCCTCTTCTCGTCGCTTCTTGGTATTAAGATATATGTACCTGAAACACAAGAGATATTTCTTTCTTATGTAAGTAAACTAAAACAGAAAATAAAAATGTAGACTAAACCTAGTAATCAAGTCTGATGACGATCCTCGCTCCCGGTAACGGCGCCAGATTTGATATCACTCAAATTATCCTATGGAGTAATTTTTATTCTCTCAAATAAGAGGTTCAATTGTAGTACGTAGGGATCAAATCCACAGGGAGTGTGGGCAGACAATAGATTATAGATGTTTAGATTAAGCTAGGCAAACAATTTATTAAAGCAGTAAATAGTAGACAAGTAAGCAGGTGATTGGTTTGTAAACATTAAGATGGAATAAATAGAACTAGGGGTTAATCAATCAATATATTCAAAGCACAAATCAAGGATGCTTAGGGTTTTACAGATCAAATTCTAGAACTTGAATTCAATAAGGAAGTAATTCAGCTCTCGCATGCAATTACTAATCAGATGCCTAAGTTATATGTTCTAGCTCGCGCATGCAAACAAAGATCGAGCGTCAAACGATAACAATGCTTGGGTATTGATCGATGCTACCTCAGAAAAGTATTAACACACATATATATAATTTTCAACTATATCCTAGACCAACTCTCGTATGCGCCTGATATCTAATCAACACAGGGCTCGGGTTCTGTTAATTAATTGCACTCTTGTGCCTCTTAATTGTCCTATTATTCTAGGTTCAAGTAATCAGTCACACTCTCGTGCTATTCCAGTACTATAGATCCTAGTATTACAAGCCACCCTGGTGTAGAGATCTATAGATAGCCTAGCAATCCTATGATTAGCAGTTGACATTAAGAACATGAAATCCCTAAACCTAACAAGATGATTACTCAGACATGGAAGCCATAACACAAGTCATTGTCTGAATAAGTAATAGATATACAAATCAATATGAAACCAAAAGAGTTACAATCGATCTCTTGAAGGAAAATTGATCTTCTCTCCAAAACTTAAGACAATGAATATAATAAAGCTTATCCATCAACAATGGCTTAGAAAACTATATAAATTAAGTCTAAGCTCGTCCAGGGGTGTTCTGGTATTTTTTGATGGCTTTTGGGCTTAAGTCGTGCATTAAAAAGTCGGGCCTGTATTCTGGGATCACCGTCGATCGACACCAAGGCTGGGCCGTCGATCTACCCTCATTCATCTTCTCGACAGCTTCCTCTCGCGAGGCATACAGACCACCCTTCAGTAAATTGGACATAACTTTAGATCTAACCGTCAGATGAACCTCAAACAGGTGGAATCGCAAAGCTAACTCAAATCTCTATCCTGTGTCAAAATATCAGATGAATTTCACTGTAGAAATTTATTCATCCATAGATAAACGTCTGACGCATCTGCACAATTATGCATCTCAAAAGAGCTCCAGAATCACCAAAGTACTTCGGTACACACCTAAACCTGAAAACACTCTAATACAACTCCAGAAACATATTATAGACTCTAAATAGGGCTGATATCATGGCCTAAAAGTGGTAAATATTAGACCCTATCAGTACCCCTTTCCTGAATCAAGCCGTATTGTAGGTCAGTTCGTGCCGCGAGCGTTTTTACTTGGCGGTTGCTTCTGTGCTGATCACCTTATTCACAGCGACTGTTGCTAGATCGGCAAATCCTTCCAGTTTTTATCTCCTTCGGTTGGGTTAGGGTGTTGGACTCGGTAGCTTGATTGCTTTCTTTGTCCTAAGATATTTGTCGGTGTTGAGAAGCTTCAATGATCTGGGAGTACTTGGTGGTTATTCAAGAAGAGGAGTTAACCGGTTATGGAAGTGTGGTGAAGAAGGAAGAAGAAATATCAAAGGCAGGTTCTAGTGTTGAGGTAATTGGAAGGTGACGACTCATAAAGAAGAAACAGCCAAGACTTAGCAAGTGTTTGGTGCTCAATGAGTGAGGATCTGGTATGTCTGGGCACTTCAACCTAACAAGAGGTTAGGTGCGATGGGGAGAGACCAAGATCGGTTATGAAGAAGAGTAAAAGAAGTGTTGGTGATGTGCAGGAGAAGTAATGATCTACCTTTCATCCTAAGAGGGCCGTGATCCAGGGTCTTTGTGTCCATCTGAGCTTGTGACCGTTGGGAATGGATAAGAAGGGAGCTTGACGTGAGCTGTTGATAGTTGGAAAGGAGCTGGTCAAAAGGTGGCTTTACCTTTTGACCATGGACCACAGAAGACTCCATCTTATCCTCCCTTTTCAAACTTGGGCGATATGAACCATTCAAAACCTTCCCTTGCCATATTGCGTTAGCCAATGAAAGACCATCACCAAGATTAGATTGACCAGCCCAGGACTCAATCCTAGGCGTCCATACCTCAAGCAGTTTGTTGGAGTCAAAATCGGTCACGACAGAATCAACGTCAGAAACTTCTCAAGAAATGCATCCTTTGTGAAAAAGAGATAATATCTCGGAGAAAGGGGAACACGGAAAATTGAAGTCAAATCTCGACTGACCACAAAGGGGTGGTCTGCACAAATAAGTCATAAGGAAAAGTTTATCCGAACACCATGGGTAAACGTATCCCCGAACGGCAATACGACAAAACTATTAGAAGACTCGATCATCTAACTCCCCGGACGAAGAAGATGGCCGAGCAAGACCTCCGGCTTGTCAAACTGGAAACCAGGCCACATGGGTCAACCAACTCACCCGTACGGCGAGTTGGACGACACAGACCGACCAACTCACCCGTATGGCGAGTTGGACGACAAGGACCGACAATGTCGAAAGAACTCGTTTTCTCGAGAAAGGGTCGGGTAGATCGTATAAGACGGTAACGGTTAACTAAACACCTAGAGTCACACGCCCCATACAAAAGATCCTAACTCTCGGACAACGTCTTTTTAGCAATTCTCTTTCGATGAAATCGTAGAAACGCCTAAGTCAGAAAATGGCCCGATGAGGTCTAAAGCTCGGCTAAAGGCCCACTTGCGATTTTATTCGAAACCAAGCCTAAAATTTGCGACGGTTTACCTTTTATTTTGCAGGAAGGGATAGATGTTAAGTTCTGAAGATAAATGTCAAGATCAAAGGATAAATGTTAAGGTTTTGAATATAATCATGAAGATCGAGGAAAAAAGGAATATTTTCGTGAAACGATAAACTCGACCAAGGGCAGAAGGGGAAAGAGCAAACCGCCTCTGGAGGAGTATATAAGGAATTCGAGGGTGATGACGCAGAGAAACAAAAATCTCCACCCAGAGCAAACATAGCTTAGCCCTTAGATTATTTAGACAACTTTACGTTTTTGTTATTCGAGCTTCGATTCAACTAGGGTTTTGCAGTCTTAGGTTATTAGAACTAGGGATCTCGCCGACAGCTCTCATAGCCAAGGTTCTTATCCTGTTATATCCGGGAACTCTAGGATACTAGGGTTTATCCTGCATTCCTAATTCAACAGAAATCGACAGAGCAAATTTCGGTTCCCACAGTATGGCGCTAGAAGGAGGGGGGTTGGATTACTCTAACTCATAGCCACAAAATGCTTGATCAAAAAAATGTCTAGAAATACGAAAGACAATACCGCAGCTTGCAACAACACTGGAAAAATAACTCCAGCAGTGACTGCTCCTATCGCCAACGCTTACGCAAACGCTGTAGTGAATGAGAAAATCGAAAACCTAGTCGCGACTCTTCTCCACCAGCAGGGCACCGAAACAAACTCATGATTTCTCTCACTAAACATAAAGGGCAGCGATAAAATCTTTTAAACGCCGAAAGGTTCGTCTCAATACCGAGTTGGAAAAAATCTCAGCGCATAGAGGTTCGACCAAAAGATTTTTTTCGAAAACTCTTCGGAAAAATCAAACTTCCTCTCCCAGGAATTGTGGAGAAACCCTAGATTACTAGCGAAGAATGGGAGCACAGCAAATCGGGCGCACAACCCCCACTGCTGTACTTCTTCTGAAAATTTTTCGAATAAACGAAGTTAATATCTATTGAATCACTCGAAAATTAAAACGGCTGATAAAAACAAAGCAAAACGAGAGATCGTATCCCTCACTGCTAAAACGTTCTCTAAAACCTAAGATTTCGTAAAGATTCAAGCTTTGATTCTACGCAATACGTACTTCAGAAAAAAAAACTCAAAATCCCCTCGGATCGATCCTGCAAAAACAAGTAAATCTCCGATAAAATCGACTCTCGATAATTAAGCTCATCACAGCCAAAGATTCAGAGGCTAAAATGTAAGTTTTACAAAAGAACGGCTCTTGTACAGCCAAACACGAAAACACACTTACATAGACTTTCATAAATTTAAACTCAGCAACATTTTACGAAACAGCTTTCGTAAAACTAAACTAATGACATTTCGCAGAATTAAAGCTCAACAAAATTTTCCAAAACAGCTTTCGTAAAATCAAACTCGAAATATTTTTATGGAACATTGTTCGGAAATTGAAACAATTTAGCATTTTATGATACAACTTTCGTGGAAAAAAATTGAAAACATTTACGAAACGACCGCACCAGCATACCATCCAAACTCGAATTTGCCTAGTCCAACTCGCCGAACGGGCGAGTTGGACAGTACAAGCCGTGCAACTAGCCCATTGGGCGAGTTTGACTAGTCCAACTCGCCGAATGGGCGAGTCGAACAGCACAAGCCGTGCAACTCACCCATTGGGCGAGTTTGACCAGTCTTCCTTGACATGGGACAAGTTGGACAATGCAAGCCGTGCATCTCGCCCATTGAAGGATTTTGACAAAACAAGCATTACTTTGGCTCTCCTTTGCGTTCATCTTCGAATCCCGATCGAATCGCTTTTTTTTGTCTCAATCGGATTTTCTGTTGAGATTTTACGATCAAAACAAGTTGGACGCACATGTCGGACCAGTCAAACTCGCTGAACGGGCGAGTTATACGAAAGGAACCGCCTAACTCGTCCGTTCAGAGAGTTTGACTAGTCCAACTTGCCGAACGGGAGAGTTGGACGTGACAAGCCGTCTAACTCGCCCATTGGGCGAGTTGACCAATCCAACTTGCCAAACAGGCGAGTTGGACAGGATGAGCACTCTTTTGGCTCACCTTTGTGTTCTATTTTGAGTCCCGATCGAAACGCTTTTCTTTTCGTCTCAATCAGAGTTTCCGTTGAGATTTTACGATCAAAACAATTTGGACGCACATGTCGGATCAGTCTAACTTTCCGAACGGGCGAGTTGTACAAAACGAGCAGTCTAGCTAGCCCCTTTGTCGAGTTTGACTAGTCCATTGGACGTAACGAGCCGTCTAACTTGCCCATTGGGCGAGTTGGATGAAGCGAGCCATCCAACTCGCCATTGGGCGAGTTGGAATGGATGAGCACTCTTTTGTCTCACTTTTGCGTTCTCCTTTGAGTCCCGATTGAAACGGTTTTCGTTTCGTATCAATCAGAGTTTCTGTTGAGATTTTACGATCAAAACAAGTTAGACGCACATGTCAGACCAGCCCAACTCGCCGAACGGGTGAGTTGTACGAAACAAGCCGTTTAACTTGTCCGTTCGGCGAGTTTGACAAGTTCAACTCGCCAAACAGGCGTGTTGGACGTAACGAGCCGTCTAACTCGCCCATTGGGCGAGCTGGACGGAGCACGCCATTTAACTCGTCCATTGGGCGAGTTGGACTGGATGAGCACTCTTTTGGATCACCTTTGCCTTCTACTTTGAGTCCCGTTCAAAACGCTTTTCGTTTGTCTCAGTCGGAGTTTTCGTTGAAATTTTACGATCAAAACAAGTTGGACGCACACTGTCCAACTCGCCCCGATGGCGAGTTGGATTTATTCCTTCGAACTCGCCCCATGGCGAGTTGGGGAGGCCCTTATGAGCTTCTCCTCTGTGTTCTCTTTCGAATCTTGGTCGAAACGCTTTTTGTTTCATCTCAATTGGAGTTTCCATTGAGATTTGACGTAAAAACATGAGAGGCTCGCCAAAACTCCTTGGCTTGCTCCTACTCGACCTCTTGGGCGTCCTACTCGCCATATTGGGCATCCCCCTCGCCCTATTGGGCATCCTACTCGCCCTTACCTCCATCTTAGCCTTCTCCTTTGAATCTTGATTGATCAAAAAACATCTCTTGTTTTGTCTCGATTGGAGTTACCAGGGGAACTTTATGATAAAAACTGCAAGACAGGTTCGAACCTTAACACGGCCAGGAAGAACTAATATTGTTACCATTCTTAAGGGGTGAACCCAAACCTTCGAAAAAACTAAGGTATGGCCGGCTTGAAACTTTTTGAAATCAGACTTGGAATTTTTCGTAGGAAGGTTCTAAGAAATAAAGACGCTTCGGAGATAGCTATAAAACTTTAGGGAACTTAGGATCTACGAGAATAGTCTAGCAAACTAATTCTTGCACATTCTCCTATCTCGACCTATTGTTCTGCTGCTGCTCAGGCAGATCATGCAAACTTATCTAAACTCTCGAAAAATCGAGAAACAATCGCCACGCACACTCAGCTCGCTCCATAAGGACAGAACGAACTAGAAACAAAAAAGTCATCTTAAAACCGACTCTTTCCTAGCAATTTCTTAAAACCGACGTATTCCTAGTCGTCAACCTGAAAGTCACCAAGCCATAATCCTAGAGTCGTCGTTAAACCGACCTGGATTATCGACCATCCCAATCTTCGAAATAAAAAACGAACACAACCCTTCAAAATATCGGTTCAGCCGTTTTCTTTCTTTAAAAAAAGGAGGGTATAGGGACATATACTATACTCGTGTACTCCCATACTTCAATTTTTTTGTCTCGGCATCAAGAAAACGCTTTCGACAACATAAAATCATTTAGGCCATGCGATGCCTCATATAACCGATCATCTATTTTCGTATAGCTATGATATCTTATACTGAAGCGCCTATGAGAAAACAAGATCGGTGTCATGAAAAACGACTTCGCAATGCGAAAAAGCGAACGAGGAAAATACATTCCTCGCGCAAATATCACGAGTAATCTGCGAGAGACATTCTCAATTTACTTCTATGCCATTCAATTCTCGTAAAACTTACGTGAAACATCCTTCGTATAGCCACACCAAGTTATGAAAAGAAACTTTCGATAATGAGCGCAGCAAGTTTTACGGAGAAGCGTTTTGGACAATTTGCGTATAGGTAAAAACTAAACTTTATCTATTCGTATTACGATCTTACAGATCTCACTCCTTAGCCATGCGGCTCGCCGGATTCTGCCTCCCATCTCCCTTGGTTCATTCCAAACATGCAGTCATCTCGCTCAAGTTCTTTATCGAGCCTTTTAGGTTTTGTCGTCATCATACAAAAACAAAACATTTTTCGTACGACTATAGCATGGAAAACTCCAACTCGCCCCGTCAATCTCGACAAACGCTCTTTGTCCCTCTGCCAATTACGCCTTCCGATTAAAATCCGAACTGGAATTCGGTATCCTCTTTAGGAAAGTTCTAAACTAACATAACCTTAATGTTAACACGAATGTGCAATAATCTATCCGTGACCAGCAACGTCCTCAGCCATTCGGCTGACCACATCCTTCATATCGAGCCAAAATGTTTGAGAAACCTCTGCTCCACCCAACCACTTAGCGACAAAACGACAATCCACGATTAGTTTAAAAACACCAAGTGAAAATAAATATAGTATAACCCATAATTGGAAATCATACGACAAATTCGTAACCACCAAACGGTTAACAGAAAACTTAAACTTATCAACAACCGACCAATTTCAATATGTTCCGCAGCTTACTCTAAAGCCACAACGTTTTACAAGTAGAGATTCCGCCTAACTTACCAAACCTGCCAAAACCGCTCCCTAGAACTTGATGATTCTAACGAGCTGGGGCTAACTGTTGGGGTCAAAATAGGTCACGACAGAATCAACGTCAGAAACTTCCCGAGAAATGCGCCCTTTGTGAAAAAAGAGATAATATCTTGGAGAAAGGGGAACGGGAAAAATCGAGGAAAGATCTCGACTGACCACAAAGGAGCGGTCCGCAAAAATAAGTCATCAGGAAGAGTTTGTCCAAACACACTGGGTAAACGTATCCCCGAAAGACAATACAAAAAAATGACTAGAAGACTCAAGCATCTAACTCCCTGGACGGAGAATATGGCAGGGCAAGACGTCCATCTTGTCGAACGGGTAAACCAAGCCACATGGTCCGACCAACTGGCCCGTACGGCGAGTTGTATATACGGGCGAGTTGGACGGCACATACCAACCAACTCACCGAACGGGCGAGTTAGGTGGCACGAGCAATCCTATTTGCTCGTTCGGCAAATCGGATTAATCAATCCATTTTCACTTTGTCCTCATTAATTTCCTCTTTTGATACTTGATCGAACTTATCTTTGTTCCGTCTCGATCAGGATTGACATTGGAACTTTACCGAAAGAACTCATTTTCTCGAGAAATGATCGGGTAGATCGTATGAGACAGTAATGGTTAACTAAACACCTAGAGTCACATGCCCCATATGAAATATCCTAACTCTCAGATGATGTCATTTAAGCAATCTCTTTCGATAATCGTAAAAACGCCTAAGTCAGAAAACGGCCCGATGAGGTCTACGGCTCGGCTAAAGGCCTACTCGGGATTTTATTCGAAACCAAGCCCAAAATTTGTGACGGTTTAGCTTTTATTTTGCAGGAAGTGATAAATGTTAAGTTCTGAAGATAGATGTCATGATCGAAAGATAAATGTTAAGTTTTCGAAGATAATCATGAAGATCGAGGAAAAAAGGAATCTTTCCGCGAAGCGATAAATTCGACCAAGGTCAGAAGGGGAAAGAGCAAACCACCTCTGGAGGAGTATATAAGGACTTCGAGGGTGATGATGCAAAGAACACACGAAAATCTCCACTTAGAGCAAACATAGCTTGGCACTTAGAGTATTTAGGCAACTTTTCGTTTTTGTTATTCAATCTGCGACTCAACAAGGGTTTTGCAGTCTTAGGTTATTAGAACTAGGGATCTAGCCATCAGCTCCCATAGCCGAGGCTCCTATCCTGTTATATCCGGGACCTCTGGGAAACTAGGGTTTACCCTGCGTTCCTAATTCAACGGAAATCGACAGTGCGAATTTCGGTTCCCACACAGTTATCAGCCCATTGATTTAGGTTTCTGATTTTTAAAAGTTGTAATAGCTTATAAATACTCTTTTATGTGTGTTTGTTAATGCTAAGAAAGTAAAGGGGTTTCCCCTCCTTCTTCACGAAACTAAGTCTCTCTAGTCTCCCTACTCTCTTAGTCTCTCCATAAACCCCCTAATCTAAACTACAAACACTCATCTCCATCTATCTTTCTAAATCGCCCTTAAGCTCCCATTTATCCCATTGGGGATTCCTTCACACAAACAATCAGAGAAATCTTCAAGATAATAAAAGACTTTAGTAGGGTGGACGATTCTGGAATGTGCTTTTCAGAAGCGTCTTCAGTCGGAGACTGAGTTATGTTGGTGTGTTTGGGTTTAATTATAGACGTCGTCGTTATCTGCATCAGCATATGTTCAGCCATGAAGCAGAGTCGCGACTGCTTTTGGCATCCCTAGATTGCAGCAGTTCCGTTCGGAGTCAGAAATTTGATGCTCAGGTGATATGTTGACGGGACTGCCTTCATGGAGTTTATCCAAGTCCCTCCCATGACTACGTGATAGTTGGCTGGGTGGTTGATGAATGCGAAGTTGATGATCCTTGTGACTTATTTGGCCTTGACCGGGAGTTTGATCGATCTCAGAGCCATTGACGTTGTGCCAGAGAAACCGGTGAGTGGTTTTTGTGTTGGCGTGAATTCGGATAGATCGAAGTTCATCCTTCTGAGCATGTTGCGGAAGATAAAGTCAATAGTGCTTCTCGTATCTACAAGGAATCTAGAAATCTCGAGATCCTTTGTTACGAGATAAATTATGAGTGGGTCGCAGTGAGGTTTGTCGATGCCGATGGTCTAGTATTCCTAGAAAGCGATCGTGTCATTCGAGAATTCTCGGGACGGGGACTGGTATGCAAATGTCTCGGATTTTTGCTGATAAGCTTTTATTTACAAGACGGTATCGTGGCAGTCTGGGTCCTCCGATAATCATGTTTACCCAACGACGATTACTATTGTTGCCTCTGTCATCCGCCCTTCTTCCACATTTTCCATTTTCGCTTAACCGTTTTCCTTGAGGAACGTTTTTGCCTGGCGGAGTTTGATTGGTCTTTGGCGGACGGTCTGTATCCCGGATGAGGTCTTTTATGCCTGTTATCTCTAAATTTTCTCCTGCGAGCTGTTTTGCCGTTAACCTCGCGCCGAGAACTTTGCAGTTCAAAGTGGAATGGCCCCTTGTTTGGTGAAACTCGCAGAATGTCGATTAATCGTAGGTCGGGTTTTGTGTCCATGTGTTTCCCAATGTTCTTCCTAGTTCCGAGGAGGAGTGGATGGCATAATTGTGCGCTCCCCGGACGTCTTCCCCCTTCTGATGGACATACTTGTCGTTACAAGAGGTCTTCCTTTTCAGCTTCTACTCTGATGCTGCGTTTTTTGAGGATGTACTTGTTATTTGATGTTTCTACGAAACGGCTTTCATCTCCTCTTCGATGATGATATATTCCGTTACTTTATGAAGAGCATCTTGGATTGTACGCGGATTTTTGAGAGTTGTCCACTTCCTGAATTTTGACTTGTACCAGAGATTCTTCATGACCGCATCGATAGCCACCTTAGTACTCATTCCGCTAAGTCTAGACATGACAATTTTAAACCGGTTCATGTAGTCACAGAGAGGTTTGTATTCTTTTGGAACAAGCTCCAAAGATCCACATTGAAGGTTTACCTATTCATGAACATCGAGTTTTCTTTGGGGAATTCCGAAGCAAGTTGGAGAAAGCTTCCGATGGAATTTTGATTTAGGCGAGGGAACCATTCGAGTGCTGCTCCCTGGAGATTCTCGACGAAGACGCGACAATAGCCGATGTCTTTTTTTTCTCTATCCCTGAGTTTGGCCCTGCCCATCGTGATATGGAAGGTTTTCAGATGCGCTTTTGGGTCGCTTTTTCCATCGTATACAAGGATTTTGATCTTTATGGGATCCGAAACTCTTGTTTCAGTGATACGAGTAGTGAACAGAGTTTTTCGAGCTTCTTCGAGGAGTATGTCGATCTCGGGTGCAGAACTGGTGGTGTAGTGAATTTGAGACTTCACCGCTTTTACTTTTGTGGTCATTTTGGCGATATAATTGCGGAGATCGCGCATCTCACTTGGGTCACTGCCAGCAGTTTTCCGAGTTTGTCGGCGTTTGTTGCGTGTGATTCGAGCTTTCTCTTTGGCTATTTTTTCCTGCTATACCCAGAAGATGTTTTTTTTTTCTTCAGTCGTGAGCAAATTGAACAGAGAGTTCTCCCGAGCCGCGCGGCTTCTTGTTCTCCTTGGATGCACGTCAGCGTCTTCGTCCAAAGGGTCGAACTGATCGTTTTTTCCCAGTTGAACCTTTCGACTTTGTCATCCCCCGTTTCTTGCTTGAGAGGCTGAGTGTTTTCGGTGTTCGGCCGAGTTACGTTGGGATTTTCTTCGTCTAGGTTCGATCAGAAGGAATGTTTTGCGTGTTAGTAGACCTATCGTGTGGATTCGTGCAGTCGAGTCTTCTTCCACAGATTTTGGTAGTTCCACGCGGAAAAATGCCCCTGGATCCCGCTGTTAGGGTTTCAACCTGTTTAGCAAGTGAATCATGAACTTTTCTTCTTTGGCTGACTTCTTTTCGAGAGTCGCAAACATCTTTTCAATCTCCTCGAATGATGCGGTATTTGCGTTTGCGTTAACTGTTGACATGTTCACTGCTGGAGTGCTTTCAATGTTATCGTCGACGGCGCTGCCATCCCGAGTTAGATTGATAAGTTAACCCCCCCCTCGTTAAGAAACCCTAACTTTCCCTAAGGTCTTGGATTTCTGCTGACCTAACGACAAGTAGTCAAGTTATGTAAAAACAGACGAAACAAAATAATTTGAGATAAAGAAAAGAGAAATAGATATCTTATTCCAAATCTGCGTATGAGCATTTAAAAAAGGTAAAAGCCTTGGCCGCAAGAGCTGTCGGCAAGTTCCCTAGTTCTAACAATCTAAAACTTGAAAACCTAATTTAGTCGCAGCTCGATAACAAAAACAAAAAGTTGCTTAAATCGATTGAAGTGCTGAGTTTCAGATAATTTCGTGTGTGGTGTGTCCCTCTCCCTTGGTTCTCTTATATAGGTCTTAAAGTTTGGTATTCTTTCTTTTCCTACCCTCGATTTGAGTTTATCTTTCTGCGGAAATCTTCCTTATCTTCTCTTTTTTCTTAATTATCACGAAACTTTTAGAATTATCTTCTTTTCTATTTATATTCTGCCGATATGTGGTAGAACGTCATTATAGCTGGGCCCATTCTCATCTAAATCTATACGTGGCATTTTATCGTGTTTTAGACCTTTTCGGGCCGTTTTGCGATTTAAGCAGTTTTTACGATTTTTTTTTCAAAAGAATCGTCCCTCGTATGATTTCACGACACTGACTCTGAAAAATAGTAAACAAGCCATATATTCGAGATAACATCAGTGTTTAATTTTTTCGTTATCGTTCTATACGATTGACTTAGAGTTTTTACGAGAAAACAAGTCTTTGCTATTTTTATCGTAAAACTTCAACAGTAACTCCAATCAAATCGAAACAAGAAAAAACCTAGTCAAGATTTAAAAGAGAGAGTCATGAAGAGGAAACAGTCTAGTCGACCATGGGTGACTAGACATTTGCAAGCGTCTAGTCGCCCATGTACGACTATACTTGGTGGTGAGTCTAGTTGCTCGTGGGCGACTAGATATGGGGTGCGCCTAGTCGCCCATTGGAGACTAGACTTTGGGGAGAGTCTAGTCGCTCATAGGCGACTATACATAGGGTGCTTCTAGTCACCGATGGATGACTAGACTTTGTCACGGGTCTAGTCGCCCATGGGCGGCCAGAAGTTGCGTGTCTAGTCACCAGCGGGCAATTAAACTTAGAAGCGACTTGGTTGTTCTCTCGATTTCCCGTCTTAATTTGTTGACCAAGATGAGATGGGTTAGGCGATGAGGAGGTTGGATAAAAGTATTTCTTATATTGTTTTTATCGAAAGAGAGATAATGTTTTCCTCGGTAACTTTCATGAATCGATTTCGTCGTGACCATTTTTGACCCATATACTATGTAAATAAATATACAAGGATAAAATTCTGTGTATTCAATCCCGGAAAAGAAATGAAAGAGATTATATCCAAACATGAAAAGATCAGAGAAACATTCTTGCGGAAGGTTTTTGCGATAAAGGACAAGTTTTACAAAACAATATGCCACAAGACAAAATTCAGAAATTTTCTACGAAAAAACAATATAGGAAAATCTATAAGATAATCTTCCGCAAAACAACTTTCAAGAGATCTATAGAGAAAAACTTAAGTAAAACGAGCCAAGTAGTTCTGAAAGTTAATGAAGAAATCGACAGAGATAATGAGAACAAAAGAAAGGGGCCAACACTCAGTCCTCTCCTTGTCGCGATGAGGCAACCACTCTCTCTCCTCTCCTCGTCGCCAAGAGACGACCACACCGGCTCTTCCTTGTCACCAGCTGGCAACCAAACCATCCTCTCTGTTTCTTGTTTCCAGCAAGTGACCAGACCACCCATTTCAAGCCTCGTCGTTAGCAGGCGACGACTCCCACTCCGACCCTCGTTGCTGGCTGGCCACGACTCCCACTCCGAGCCTCGTCGCCAGAAGGTGACAACTCCCCACTCCATGCCTCATCGCCAGCAGACGATAACTTCCACTCTGATCCTCATCGTCATCATGCAAGGAGTCCCACTCCGAGCCTCGCCAGCAGGCGATGACTCTCTCTCCTCCTTATCACCAATAGGCGAACAAGCCTTCTTCTTCTTATCGCCATGACGTGGCATCAAACTGGCTTCATCTTGATCGAACTGTTTCTTGTTTCGCCTCGTTTGGCGTTACCGTTGAAATTTTACGATAAAAATAGGAAAGATTTGTTTTCTCGTAAAATCTCGAATCAGTCGTTTGAATCGATAAACAGTTAACTTAACACCACTATTATCTCGACTATAATATTGGTTTTGATCATCCTATAGAACCAACATCATACCGAAGGTGATTTCTCTGAAAGAAATCGTAAAAACGTTTAAGTCAAAAATGGCCCGAGAAGGTCTAAAACACGGCCAAAGCCCACTTACAGTTTTAGTCGAGAATTATCCCAAACTACAATGACATTTTACTTGATTTTCGTAGACGATAAATGGAAAAGAAGATAAATGTCAAGTTCCCAATATAATAATGAAGATCAAGAGGATGAGGAAGATTTCCGGAAACAGATAGGCTCAAATCAGGGAGGAAAAGGAAAGAGGACCGAACTAAGAGCCATATATAACGAGAGCCAAGGCAAGGAGCGCAAGGAGGATTTCTTAGACTCTTAGAACTCTTGCATTTAGGAACCTTAGGCATGATTCTACACATGCTTAGTTTTCTATGTCTTGAACTCAATTACTAGACGAACTCTCAAAGCCAGTTCGATCTCTTGTTTAATCTTTGTAAATTGAATGACGTTTGGCTTGATCCTCGAAAGGGGTATGTAGGCAGCCTTTCATAAGGTCCAGTACAAAATCTTTAAAACCTTTTTCATATTTTTGATCTGATGCTAAGCAAGTTGCAGCTCAAATAGTTTTTTTTGTCGACATAGGTGGTTACGCTAGCGAACATAGTTAGGTTTTACTTCCTGTGTTGTTCGAGTTCCTTCGTAATCCCTTTTTCAGACAAGCTACATGTGCATTTTGGTCAATGGAACGCTCATATGAAAATTCAGAATAAAGATTTACTTTTTCTATAAATTCATTTTGTTGTCTTTTCATATTTTCCGCGTTTATTTGATTAGTTTTCGTTGGCTCTCAAAGAGAATACAATACTCAAGGAAAGTAATATATCATTTGATTTCTTCTGTTCACTAAAATCGACAGTGCGAATTTCGGTTCCCACAATTATCTTTCAATCTCTAGTATATCAAAGTTTGAAACTTTCTGGGATTTTAAGTTCATCCCTTTTGGGATTTCAAATTCATCTTCTATTTCTGGAATTTCTGTTCTCATTAATCTCTTAAATCTATTTGTCTGCAAGTGAGCCAAGTCTGAGAGAAAAAGAAAGAAAAATTTAAATATCCCTAAGAGAAATCGGGTTCAGTCTAGGGAAATCGGAATGTGCACTACAGGAAATAAGAATGTAAGATAGCGTAGAAGACGTTTGTGCTATTGTATGTTGGTGGCTCGAAATATAATAGCGCTTCTATAACTAAAACGCTACTATATCTGGAGCGGAAGAATGAAATTTGCAAGCGCCAATTTTTTTGAGATTTTGATCTTTGTATTATATCACTGAGAAAGAATAAACGTTATGGTATCCTAGACCGCTTATTTTTTTAATAACCCGCGAAATAAAAAATTTTGGGGAAGAAAATATCTTTTGACCAAACAAAAGAATTGACCCCTAAATTACATTTTCATTAAAACAAAATAATCAATCTCTGCATTTTTCTCCCAACAATATTTGGGTTTTCTTCGTTCATCCCTTTCGGAATCATCAATTTTGGAATTGTCTTCTTTGAATCTCATGTTTGTCTTATGTTAACCCTCGAATAGTCTTCTATGAATCTCCTGCTCTTCGATCTCTGTCTCTATCTTCCATTTATCTTTCTCTTTAACTTGCATGCATCATGAAAATTAATCGACTGCTTATGAAAATTAAAACGATATGTTTGTAAAGTGGCCAAGGATCCTCAAGAGAAGGTTTCTGTGTTATTCACTGAGCTTGGCGAACATGTAGTTCATGGATCAATGACACTGTCATCGTTCCTTGGACCTCTTGTACGCGAACACGTCACTGTACTTCTTGATGATTGGAGGAATCTTGATAAGTAGACAAAGGACACACTATGGGAGGAAATTCAGGTATATATATGCACTTAAGTCTATTGTATATATGTCTTTGTAAGGATTATAATGTGTGACGATGCATACATTACTGCAGGCGAGGTTTGATTTGAAAGAAGAGTGGCAAAAAGATTCAGTTTTCAAACAGATGGGTTGTTTGTGGAGATCTGGAAAGTCAAGCCTTGTATCACAACTTCGAGATGCAAAAAGTAACACAGAGAGTAGCTCTGAAACCAAGCAACATTCGATATGTTCAAGTTTGGAGCTCTTGGGTTAAGAGTAGGACTTCCCCAGTATTCAAGGTGAAATATTTAGAGCATTTGGTTTTTAAGTGTTTAATTTGGAGATATGATTGATGAATTTTGATTTAATGGTATTCTAGGCAAAGAGTGACAAGTACAGAGCACTTAGGAGGGCTTAGATTCCTCACACCACTAGTCGTAGAGGAATGAATCGTCTAGCTTGTGAAATGGTAAGTAACAGTATGTAATTATATTAGATCTAATGATAGAACAAACTGATAACCAACAATATATCACTTGTAGACAAAAAGAGTGCAAACCCTAAGAAGATTATCCGGAGCAAGGTCTGGATAGCATGACACACTCACGCCGATGGTAGACCTGTTAGACATGAGTTTGCTGAAACCATTGTAAGATTTCAATATCTGATTAATTAAGTTACTATTTTTGGTATTGAAAAGGACTATAACTTATATTGTGTTTTGTCTCAGGAAAAAATAATTTCACTTGATAGTCAAATGGACTCCACATCCAGTGTTAATATAAAAGAGGATGCTGTTAGTCAAGTGTTGGGAGTAGACAAACCTGGACGAGTCAGAGCATTGGGAAGAGGGATTACTACTTCGAAGCTAGCATTCTTGTCAGCTACAAACTCCAAACTTGCAGACTTGGAAAGCGAGATTAAAAACTTGAAGAATCTGGTCCTTGACTTAGCTGGAAATAAGGTGAATTTTTTGTAAGTCTTTTAGTACTTATAATATGTAGAATTTGCTTAAGTGATATAAAATCTTTGATTCATTTTATTTGTTGACAGAAAAAAAAATGATGATTGTGTTTCTCCATCTGAGGCTAGTTATGAATACAAAGAAGGAACTGGAGTTGAAATACTTGATTGGTGTGAGTCAAAATATGTTGTTGTCGCTGAAGGAGAATTATGCTCTGTAGAACCTACATACAAGATTGGTCGTATTCCGATTGGTCCTAACGCGGCGGCGGTTGTTGTAAAGTCTGTATCAAACTTAAAGGCATCTATTTGGAAACCAATTACAAATGTGCGTAATCTTCAGGAAGCAGTGGGATGCAAAATTCCATGGCCAATTGATAAACTGATACTAGATATTGCATTGAACAACCATCCAGTTTCCTCGGTTGTGTTATGAACAATGGTAATTCCACTAGCAGGTATACTTAGGTTTGTATTTTAAAATTCAACATGATCACTAACCATATGCATTATCAATTTAGCGTACTACTATGGATGATCTTGAAAAGTACTAAATCTATGATTGGGTTAAGGGCAACGAGGTAGTCGCCGAAAGTTTAATGGGTTCGACTGACACATATGAGTTGGTTAACAATCTTCCTTTTGGTCCGAATTCTGTAGTTATGAGAATTGCTAAGATGATTAATGGGAAAGCTTTTCCATGGAGGCCAACAACTGCCATGACAACAATGAGTGATGCTGTTAATGAAAAGATAGCATGGCCTCTCCATAATGTATCAGTAATTAAAGTTCATGAAGATCAAGTCATAGCTACTGCCAGAAGGCCTTCATTGGTAAATTTACAATCTTATTCTCTTTTGTAATTATGTTACAACATTTTATTTGTTGTGCTTATAGAGTCAAAGTGACAGCACTAGTTCCACCATATCAGGTCTAAGACAGAAGTGCATCTTGTTGGACCAGAACAACTCAGGACGAATAGTCGCAGAAGGCAGAGTAAGTTGTACATATCCATTAAGTGCTGTCCATCACGTCCCATTAGGTCCCAATGCAAGTTGGGTCTGGGTTGAAGTGGCCTTGATTGAAGATGCAGCTCTATGGAGACCAAATTCTTTTCTCAAAGACATATCAGATGCTGTGGGCAGCACAGTGGCTTGGCCAAATGATAAGATTGTTTATCTTTGAAAACAAATTGTATGTTTGATTGTACTCTTTTAGTTGTTAAGACATATTATCGTTTATGCTCGACATATTTTGTTTGGTTGTTAAGACATATTTATGATAAGATTGTGTAGGCTTGACATATTTGTGATCATATTTTTTATGCTTTTTAATGGTTTACAAATGAATATCCATATTATATAAAAATTATTGGTCTATAAAATTTATACCCTATTGTAACAAATTTAGAGTTTAGGGATTCAACCCTAAAAAAATTTAGGGTTTGGGGTTTATTTAGGGTTTAGGGTTTAAGGATTCAACTCAATGTATATATATATATTTTTTTTTTTGAAAAATATGTAAAATTATTGAAAAATCTTTTTTTACAACTGTGTGCTAACGTTTTGTTTCAAGGATTTTGTGAAAAGAAAATCATTAACTATACATAATCATCATCTACTCTCAAACCATTTCTCCATGCAAGTGTCGGATCTTCTATTCCGTACGCCCTTGTTGATTGTCCGGATCAGAAAACTTTGTGAGTTTGGAGTCTCCCCATGTCGTCGACCATTTCGTTCTCTCCATATGGAGTAAACCGCAACTCAGTGTATATCATATAATACATCAATCATATTTTATAAAAATATTAACACTAAAATTTATTAAAAGTTGCAACATATTGTGTTTATAAAATATTTTCGTAATCTAAAAATAACCTCCCCCCAAATCTGATTATAATTGATTTAATATAGTGAGTTTCATTCAACCAATAAGAAGAAAGGACACATATAGATAACGTGCCTTCATACAAGCCATTGGAACATATATATATATATATATAGATTTTTTTAAATTATTTTCAATCTCCTTCTTTTCATCTTCATCGAAAATCTTAGTTCAATCTCCTTATGCGATATGAATCTTAAATCTAGGGTTTAGTTCCAGTCGATATCCTTCGAAAATCGAAGGTTTCAATCGATATCTCTCAAAGTTATATTGTTCTGATATGGAAAAAGCATGGGTTTGGCTTCCAAGGTAGTAATCTCTTCTTTTTGTTCAAAATTTTAGTTCATGAGGAGTTCTTCTTATGTTCAAAAATTTAGTTCTAATTTTGATAAATTTTCCGATTAAATATATAGGGCTAGCCTCGAATATTTGGAAGGAGCAACATATTTTGTTACTGCATCAGAGAGGAGGTTAGGAGATCCGACAGAAATATTATGTCAATGTACTCACTGCAGAAACCTTTCCCATCAAGTTTTAGACAAAGTAACGGAGCATCTTGTGATTGGGGGTATGGATAAGAAGTACATGAGGAGTTCTTGTTGGAGTTTTCATGGTGAAATAAGGTCTAATATGACTGATTGTGTCCCTCAATCAGAAACTGAGGCTTATGGTTTGCTAAGGACAGCTTATTTTGATAGTGACGACATCGAACCGCCATCTGATAACATTGTAGGAGAACCTGTGCATTGTGAACCTGATGAAGACTCTGAGTTTAGGAAGAAGTTGAGAGATGCTGAAACTCCATTGTACTTGACATGTAGCAAACACACCAAAGTTTCTGCAATAATGGCCCTTTACCGCATCAAAGTAAAGAGTGGAATGTCAGAGATTTACTTTGATCAGATACTGTAGACATTACATGACATATTACCGGAAGGATATGTACTACCAAAGTCGACAGATTCGATTAAGAAGTTTTTGAAGATTTTTAGGGTTGGCTACGATATGATTAATGCGTGCAAGAACGATTGTATTATCTATAGGACTCAATATGATAAAATGGAAAACTGCCCAAGATGTAGTGCTTAGATGGGAAATTGATAAGCACATTAATGAAGAAAAGAAAGGAATTCCAGCGAAGGTCCTAAGGTATTTTACGATCAATGACAGATTCAAGAGGATGTTTAGATCAGCAAGGATGGCTGAGGATTTGCGTTGGCATGCCAACAATGCCACTGAAGATTGTATAATGCGACATCCTGTTGACTTGTTATCTTGGGCTCAAATGAATAATAAGTGGCCAGAATTTGCTAGTGAAGCAAGAAACCTTCGACTCGGTCTTTCAACAGATGGGATGAACCCTTTCTCTATCCAGAACACAAACTATAGTACATGGCCAGTGTTGTTAGTCAAATTCAACTTGCCACCAACTCTGTGTATGAAGGCTGAGAACATCATGTTGACTATGTTGATCCCTGGACCAACAGCTCAGAGCAACAACATTGATCTTTATCTAGAACCACTGATAGATGACTTAAAAGAATTGTGGAGTGGGGGGATTCAGGTATACGACTCATTCATAAAAGAGAACTTTACACTAAAAGCTATGTTGTTATGGACTATTAGCGACTATCAGGCTCTAGGGACTTTGGCAGGTTGTAAAGATAAAGAGAAACAAGCATGCAATGTTTGTTGAAAGGATACATCAAATAGATGGCTCAAGTTTAGTCGAAAGTATGTGTATTTGGGGAATAGGAAGCGACTAAGCCCTGACATCACTACAGGCGCATGAAAGGATGGTTTGATAATACAGTAGAGAACGGGACTGCAAAGAGGATTCAAACCGGTGCAGAAATATTTGCAACACTAAAGGTCTTCAAGAATGAATTTGGAAGACCTTTACAAAAGAAAAATAAAAGGAAGAGAAATGTCTTGTCAGAAGATCAGGTGGCTGAAGACGAAGAGAATGACGAAACGAGTGATCAATGGAGGTGGAAGAAGCGATCAATATTCTTTGATTTACCGTATTGGAAGGTAGTACAAGCTATTGTTAGACTGAGACATGATTGTCATATTATGTTTATCCTGATCATGCTGTTTTCAATGTGTTAGGGTTTGCTGGTGCGTCACAACATCGATGTGATGCACGTGGAAAATAAATTGTGTGATGCATTATTGTCAACACTTATCCAGAGTGCTAAGTCAAAAGATGGCCTCAAAGAGAGAAATGGCTTAGACGATATTGGAATCCGGAAAAACTTGCACACACAGGTACGTGGAAAGAGATTCTACTTGCCTCCAGCATCTTATTGTCTCAGTAAGGAAGAGAAAAGGATATTTTTTCACAGGTTGTCTGCGTTCAGAGGCCCTGACGGCTACTGCAGTAACATTGCAAACAATGTTTCAATTAACCCTCCTTTGATTGGGAGTCTTAAGTCCCATGATCATCATGTACTAATCCAAAATCTTTTACCTGCTGCATTACGAGGGTTGCTTCCTAAAGGACCAAGAATTGCCGTGACTCGAGTATGTAAATACTTCAATAGATTGTGTCAGCGTGCTATTGACGCGGAGAAGCTGATAACTTTGAAAAATGAGTTTGTGGAGACAATGTACAAACTCAAGCGGTTCTTTCCTCCATCGTTTTTCGATATCATGTTCCACCTTCCTATACACCTAGAAAGAGAGGCACGTTTGAAAGGTCCCGTGCAATTTCATTGGATATATCCATTTGAGAGGTTTGTTTTCATTTTGTTCGTACTATAAAATGTTTATTTCCTCAACTGGTTTGTCCGATTAACTGAGGTTTGTAAAGAATATTTATGTATTGTTTGAGTTCTAGATACATGAAAACACTCAAGGCATATGTAAAGAATTTTGCTAGGCCAGAAGCATGTATGGCTGAAGGGTACTTGACTAGAGAATGCATAACCTTTTGTTTGGAGTTCCTAAAGAATTATGTACTTGTTGAAGAAGCACTTAACCGTAATGAAGATCTTCAGTATGATGGAATGGTTCTTGAAGGTCGACCACTGCAAAAGGGAATGGATTTTATTATTTTAGAGAAAGATAGAGACATAGCACATCAATATGTTTTGATGAATATGGCAACTATGGATCCCTATGTTGAGTAAGTTCTACTGTCTCTCTCAGATACAGATGATTTTTATCAGTCTGATAACTCTCTACTTTGTAAAATCAGGTTGCATTTACAAGACCTGCAAGATAATGATGTTCGATGTGCAACAAATGAAACTTTGTTATGGAAATATCACACCCAACAACTCACTGAATGGGTGAAGAATAAGGTTTTCACAACTTCACTATCTGTTTACTTTTGTGTTCACATAGCTCACACAGTTACATCTTTATTAGATACCTTCTAACTCAAACGATCATTCTACGAAGCTGAGGTGGTTGGCCTTTGGACCAAGATTTACTGCTCAAACCCATAGAGGTTTTGTGATTAACGGGAACCGATTTCACACAGAATCCATCAAGCGAAAGACTCAGAATAGTGGAGTCACTTACGAAGCTTTCAGCATGTGTAGATCTTCTGCAAGAGATACAAGACATACAGCCGATATGGTCACATATTATGGAGTGATAACAGAGATCATTCTCCTCGACTTCCACATGTTCAGCGTTCCTTTATTCAAGTGTAATTGGGCGAACAAAGGCTACGGTGTGAAGGAACAACATGATTTCATCATTGTCAATCTTCATGTCAACCAAACGCCATATTTACAAGATCCATACATTTTACCATCACAAGTGAAACATGTATTTTACTCTAGATAAGATAAAGATTCGCCTTGGTATGTTGTTGTGAGAGCACCACCAAGAGGATATCAGAAACTCGAGACAGAGGAGGACATTGTCGGAGCACCATTACACGCACAGGAATTTGATGATGCAACGCAATTGTCTGATGATGAAAGTTTTGTATTAGGGATGACTGTGATGGAATTATCGTTGCGGATTAATTTTGTAGATACTTGTTTGCATGGAAAATTAGTTGAGAATTGAGTATATTTTTTGTTTTTTTAATATTTTGATTTTATTATAATATTAATTTGAATGAATTTTTATTTGACAACTTTTGATTCTATATTATTTTAAAAATCAAAATATTAAATTAAAATTTGTCATAAACAAAATGAAACAATTACATATAAAAATGCAATGAAATATTCAAATATTGCTATTGATAGAAGACTACAATAGTAATTAAAAATTGCTATAGTAAAATTAAAAAACAACTATAGTTAAAAGTTATAATATCATTTTTTGTGACCCTATAATAAAAGATTAAAATTGCAAAACACAAATCGCTATTACTAATTAAATATTAATAGCACATAAAAAACCGTTATGCAATGTACCAGACATATTATCGTGGGTTATAATGGAGCGCTTTCTACAACGCTATGTTAACGTATGATAGTGCTTTATGGGTGCTATTAAAACCCTTATTTCTTGTAGTGGTGGTTTGGTAAAATCACTTGCTCATCCAAAATCTTGCAATCGGTCTATCTGTTATTTTCTTTGGGTCTTTGGGTTTCTGTACTTTCACTTGATTGAGTTGGTTACAAAACTTTTGAATCACCTTCAACACAAAATTCTTAGAGAACAAAGGGAGATCGTGAGAGAGAGAGAGAGATCTGCGCTTTCCTAAAGTTTGTTGATTTTTCAGGAAACCATGTCAAGCGCCACAATGAGCAACCAGAGAAGACAACACCTACTGTCAGCATTAATCCTTTATAGATGCAAGCGATGATAGCTGAGATCACCAAACAAGTTCTGGATAATCTGATCAAGAGAATTGAAGAAGCCAATGAATTATTTTATGGTACGAGACAGCCTAGAAACAGAGCTGCTTATCCTCTGGCAATGAGAACCAGAGGAGAAGCTAGAGAGGATGATTTAGATGATGCTTACTCATCTCCAGGAAGGAGAGATGTTAGATCCAAGAGAACCCACAACCCACGACCAAGAATGATGACAACCTGGGTAATATCAATCTGAGAATTCCACCTTTCCTTGGTACGAATTGTATTGATTCTTACATGGAGTGCGAAAGAAAATGGTGCTAGTTTTTGATTGCCAAAACTACACCGAAGAGAAAAAAGTGAAGCTTGCTGTAACTGAGTTTAGTGGATATGCAGTCAACTGGTGGGAACAGATTATGCACAACAGAAGACACACTAGAATCGCACCAATTACTTCCTGGTAGGAGATGAAGGCTAATTTTTTCCGAGTCACTATGGCAAAGATCTCCATCGAAAACTAAGAAGACTGACTCAAGGAACGAAGAGTGTTAAAGAATATTTCCAGGAGATGGAAACTCTCATGATCAATACCAATGTTAATTAAGATGATGAATCAACCATGGCAAGGTTTCAGGGAGCTTGAAAAGAGATGTGCAAGACCAGCTAGAAATGCAAGATTAAACACCATGGAAAACTTCTTCACAAAGTTGTGCTTATTGAGCAACAAAACAAGAGGAAATCCTATACCAGAAACCAGTATGGATCATCTTCTAAACCAGCCTACGAAAAAGAACAGATGGTTTTCAACTAGCCAAGAGAGGAGATAAAGACTTCTAGAATTGGCAGAGATGACAACGGGAAAGCTCCAACCACCACATCTAGAGATGTGAAGTGTTTCAAGTGTCATGGCATTGGACATTTTGCCAATGAGTGCTCAAACAAGAAGCTGATGATCCTGCTTGAGAATGGAGAGCATGA